>MU674433.1:0-29151 GCA_026770625.1 Nicotiana glauca
GTTAGCTGAATGGGTAATGGCACTGGAAGGCCGAGGATTTTGGTCAAGGGAACCTCAGTTCGAGTCCCTCGAGCTAGAAAAAAGGGTCACTCCCCCAGCCAAGCCGTTAATAGAGGAACCACCCAAGTTGGAGCTAAAACCACTCCCCGATCATCTCAGGTATGCATTCCTAGGCCCTGATTCTACGTTACCTGTTATTATTTCATCCTGTTTGCTAGATGTGCAGGTAGAGCAGCTCTTGCAGGTACTGAAGGACAACAAAACTGCCATTGGTTGGACCATGGCAGATATAAAGGGTATCAACCCAGCTTTCTGCATACATAAGATTCCTGGAAGAAGGGCACAGACCTTCCAGGGAACACCAGCGAAGGCTGAACCCTAACATGAAAGAAGTTGTAAAGAAAGAGGTGATTAAATGGTTATATGCGGAAATTATTTTCCCCATCTCTGATAGTAATTGGGTCAGCCCTGTTCAGTGTGTCCCGAAAAAGGGAGGTATGACTTTTGTGAAAAACGACAATAATGAGTTGATCTCAACTCGTACAGTCACAGGATGGCGAATCTGCATGGATTATCGAAAATTAAACATCGCCACCCACAAGGACCACTTTCCCTTACCCTTCATTGATCAAATGTTGGACAGGCTGGATGGTAGATCACACTTTTGTTTCTTAGATGGATATTCGGGGTATAATCAGATTTCAATAGCCCCCGAAGATAGGGAGAAAACATCATTCACCTGTCCTTATGGCATATTTGCCTTTCGAAGAATGCCCTTTGGGCTGTGTAATGCACCTGCGACTTTTCAAAGGTGTATGTTAGCCATTTTTACAGACATGGTNTGTCGACCATGCTAAGGTTGATGTGATTGAAAAGTTACCACCGCCCACTTCAGTAAAGGCGGTGAGAAGTTTCCTTGGTCACGCCGGATTCTACCGGCGTTTCATACAATATTTTTCCAAAATTGCTAACCCATTATGCAAACTCCTTGAAAAGGATCACCCCTTTGTGTTTTCCAATGATTGCAGGTTGGCATTTGAGGAACTAAAAAAGAAATTGACCACTGCACCCATCATCGTTGCACCCGATTGGGAGCAACCATTTGAGCTCGCGTGATGCTAGCGACTATGCTATAGGAGCAGTCTTGGGGCAGCGAAAAGATAAGTTGATGCACCCGATTTACTATGCAAGCAGAACGCTAAGCGGTGCTCAGCTCAACTACACAGTGACGGAGAAGGAGATGTTGGTAGTCGTGTTTGCTTTTGACAAATTTCGATCATATCTGATTGGTTCCAAGGTAATTGTATACACTGACCATGCAGCTCTCAGGTACCTCATTGAGAAAAATGAGTCTAAGCCGCGCCTAATTCGTTGGGTGCTGCAGTTGCAAGAATTCGACCTCAAAATCCGTGACCGTAAGGGCACAGAAAATCAAGTCGCCGACCATCTGTCACGACTTGAAGGAGCTGAAAAATCAGTCGAGGTCGAAGAAATTTTGGAAACCTTCCCCGACGAGCAGCTGCTCGCTGCCAGTCTTGAGGATGCACCATGGTATGCAGATTTTGCAAACTATCTGGCTTGTTGTATAATTCCTGATGACCTTCTTTCTGTCCAAAAGAAAAAGTTTTTCCGTGATAGCCGCATGTATTATTGGGATGAACCTCATTTGTTTCGAATTTGTGTTGATAACATTATTCGGAGGTGTGTCCCCGAGATAGAACAATCTTCAATCTTGCAGGCATGTCACGCTTCAGCATATGGAGGACATTTTGGAGGGGTCAGAACTGCTGCGAAAGTGCTGGAGGCTGGATTCTTTTGGCCAACTGTGTTTAGAGATGCACACCTCTGGGTAAAGGGCTGCAACGAATGCCAAAGGACAGGAAATATTTCCCATCGCCATAAGATGCCAATGAAACCAATTCAAGAAGTAGAGGTGTTTGATGTGTGGGGGATAGACTTCATGGGTCTCTTTGTCAGCTCATTCGGTAATACGTACATACTGATGGCAGTGGATTATGTGTCTAAATGGGTGGAAGCTGCAGCTTTGCCCACCAATGATGCACGAGTGGTAGTCGGATTCTTTAAGAAGCATATATTCACCCGGTTTGGGGTACCAAGGGCAATCATCAGCAACGGAGGCACTCACTTTTGCAATAGAGCCTTCGAGAAATTGCTTGCTAAATATGATGTTCACCACAAAGTGGCAACTCCTTACCATCCGCAAACCAGTGGGCAAGTTGAAGTGTCCAACAGAGAGATTAAAAGTGTGTTGACAAAGACTGTGAACGCAACACGAACGGATTGGGCAAAGAAGCTGGACGATGCACTCTGAGTATATAGAACTGCATTCAAAACGCCAATAGGTATGTCACCATACAAGTTGGTATTTGGGAAGGCTTGTCATTTACCTGTGGAGCTAGAACACCGTGCTAAGTGGGCATTGAAATAATTGAACATTGATCCCGAAGCAGCTGGACAAAATCGACTAACGGAGCTGCATGAGCTAGAGGAATTCCGCTATCACGCCTTTGAGAGCACGAGGCTTTACAAGGAACGGATAAAGAAAATGCATGATAAGCACATCGTGGATAGAAACTTCCAACCCGGTGATATGGTGTTATTGTACAACTCAAGACTGAGATTGTTTCCGGGTAAGTTAAAATCCCGATGGTCGGGGCCATTCAGAGTAGTGCAAATGTTTGCTAGTGGAGCGGTGGAGATTGAATCAACTGACGGGACAAAAAAATTCTCCGTCAATGGACAAAGGTTGAAACACTACCTTGGATCAGCTAATGAAAAAGGGGATACAGTAGTGTCACATTTCAAAGAACCCCAATACGAAAACAAGGAGTAAGAACTCCACTATTTGCGTCGTGCCGCGATGTTAAATCAGGCGCTGCGTGGGAGGCAACCCACGAAATTGTTGTAATGTAACATGTAACTCTTGTAGCTATTGTAAAGGGGGGCCTCCGCGACAGGTCGCGACCGCGGAAGGGTCTGTAAAGGACCGCGGCGAACCGCGGTCGGGCCTGAACAGGTAAGTTTTTTTTTTTTAAATTTTTTTGTTTTTTTTTATTTTCATTATAACTTCATAATTCATAAAAACTCCAATACTCAAAACCCTTCCCCTCACTACCACACTCACGATTCTTCCTCCCCTCAACCCCAACAATTTTTTTTTCCCTCTCAACTCCCCTCAAAACCCTAACCCCCTCTTCATCATCTTCCCCCTTCACAAGTTTTTGCTCTTCTTCCACACAAGGTTTGATTCTATCCTCCTCTTTTCTTTCTCTTGTTGTTGTATTGTATGCTTGTGTATATTGTTTTTAAGTTATATAATGATAAATGTTAGTTGGTATTCTTGTAGTAGAGTAGTAGTTCGTTGTTTGTTTGAACATATAATTGGTGAAGGGGCTGTGTTGTTAATGATTCGTATGGTATGAATTGAGGGGTGATGTTGTTGAATAAGTGTGGGGTGTGTGGGTGTGTTTATAATTGATTTGGGGAGGTTGTTCTTGATTCCATTGGGCTAAAAAGGTGCTTAACAAAGGTTTGCCCACAATGTGTTTGGCAAATTGCCTCAATGAAGAAGTTATAAGGAGATGTGTGACTTGGTTGGGGTGAAGTCTGAGTAACCTCCAATAGTTACCATTTTAGGATCGTACTAATAGATGTTTATCGGTTTTGCAGGCATAATGAGTTCTTCACGTAAGCTCCAGAACACTGGGGCCTCGGTCAGGGGCACTGGCTCTTCTTCACGGGCAAGGGGCCAATCTAGTACGACCAATTTTGATAGCTCTAGGTTTGTCTCCAAATCAGCGGAGACGCGATATAATCAGAAATTGTCAAAGAAATTGCAACATGAAGTCCACATAGACAGGTTTGCCCTGGAGCGAGATTGCCCGGATATGCTTAATGAGCTGCAGAGGTGTCATCTTGACATCTTCTTTAACATTCCAGAAGAAGCCAATATTGAGCTTGTACGGGAATTTTATGCCAACCTCCCTGAACATGACAATGGGGTGGTGACGGTGCGGAACACTAGAGTCAATGCTACTCCTGAGGCCATCCGTTGGGCTTACCTCATCCCAGCCTTCACAGGTACGGATTATTACCTCCACAAGAGTTGGCCACCAGTTGATTGGAAATAGACTCTTGGGAGTCATCGGTATTCCAGGAAAACAAGCAGAATGGATTGCCAAACCAATGACTCTACACTCTCAGTCACTCTCTTGGTTAGCCAAGTGTTGGCTCACCATCATCAACACTCGGTTGTTGCCTTCCAGCAATACAACCGATGTCAATGGGCCACGGGCGGCCATAATTTATTGCTTTATGACCCATCATGGGTTTGATGTTACACGGGTGTTATCTGAGGAGATGTTCATTAGATCACCGGAATTAGGAAAAGGCCACTATTTTCCATCACTTGTCACCCGTCTCTGCCGCATGGCTAATGTCCCCGAGAACGCTCGAACTGACAGCAAATTACCTTTGAAAACACCGTTTCGAGCTAGTAAGATTAGCCAAGAAGCACGTGTGCCTGGTAGTGATTCTGAGGACTCGTCTGAGTCAGAAAATGCTCATGATGATGCAGATGCTATTGAGGTCACCGCCCCTCCTAGTGGGAGCAATGCAGGGCCCTCCCAGCCACGCCGTAGCACTCACCTGGCTGATTTGGAGCAGCAAATGACGGGACTGCAAACATCCGTCACTGACCTGAGCACTCATGTTGATGCTATAGCGGATAGACAACTGAAATTTGAGAAGAAATTTATGGGTTGGTTGAGAGCTTTGGGTTGCGCCTGCAGCGTGAAACCTGACACTGTGTCTGATCTGGAGTGATGCCTCAGGGAAGTTCTTTTACCTCGCTGTTTATTATATTGTTAAGCCATGGGGACATGTCTTCTTTTTAAGTGTGGGGTGGGGGAATTTCATTGTATGTATGTTGTACTTGTACTATGTTATTGTGTGTAGATATTTAGAATCGGAGTAATAATGATTCTGTATAGGAAGTAAAAAAATTAGAAACGACTTGTCCCAACGATGGATCTCTGTCGACGGGGTTCTTGAGGGACTAAGTCGAGGAAAAAAAAAACACACCAAAAAGATTTTGCTTTTAGGTAGTGTAGTAATTCCCCCTTGGTTTTTCTTTGGGCCACGGTTCTTTTCGAAGGGTTTTTGCTTGAACCGGTTTTAGGTAGATTTTTTTTTAGATTAGGATTAATAGGTGAAGTACTAAAATTTGCAACCTTTAGCGTTCTTACACCTGAACACGATAGATGCTAGAGTGTAGTGCTTAGCTTCAAAGTGAATCTTGTGTGAGTGCCTTAAAAATTATATATTTGTGCTTAACTTGAACACTCGAAAGATAGTATCTTGATAAACCAATCTGGAGTGAGTCATATGCCAAGTGTGTGTGAGTATTATTTGTGTTCCATGCTGTACAATTGATGCCTAGAACTTGCCATGTGTGTTTGCAAAGCGAAATAGTAACTTCATTTGGTTTTAGAAGTTATATGGGCATTTCCTTGTTGAGCCATAAATATTTTCTTTACCCATCTGAATACGTTACATCTTAGTTAACCCCGTTGAGCCTATAAGCCTGTTCTTTGGTAACCACAATGTGAATCTTAACTGACTATTTGAATAGCTTGCTTTTTGAACTTCCTTCCGCTCCCTAAGCACTTGAAGATTATTGAGAGTATGTAAAAAAAAAAAAACAAAGTGTGGGGTGGTAGTTTGGTTTACAAAGTGGAACCATGGAAATTGAAAAAGGTGCGAATGTGAAGCATATAAAGAGAAGCACCACAGAAAAAAAAAGTTTGTAGTAATAAATAAGTGGTAGCTAGTTAAAGTGCACCTAAAGTACGGGGATGTCTAAATATGGTGGAATGTTGGCTTACAAAATAACTAGATTGAAGTTCAATGTAATTGTATTAAAAGTGCTTAGGGGAGTTAGTCACTACATCTAAATGTATCCTACCTAACCTTTAGCCTACATTACAATCGAATAAAGTCATATTGATCTTAGACTGAATGAGGTTCAATTAGTCGAGTAGTACACTAGGGGCAAGCCTATGGTGCGTCTTTTGTTGCATGTGAAAATTCTTTGGAGAGTGAGTGAATTTTGTCTATTTGAGTTCCGAATTATATCATTATTATTATATATAGGGAACTACTCTCTTGTGTGATGTGAGGGCATGTGATTCACAAAGGAAAGGTGCGTTTTGACTATTGTATAGAGTGGTTTGAGTAAGTATAGATGTGCAGGGTGCAAAAAACTTGATTGTTGAGGCATGAGCTGCTCACCACTAGGTATAATTCTTGTATAATGTTCATGGTGTGAGTTTTTGAAAAAAATATGTAAGGAACGACTTTTATGAGTGTGGTGAATTGCTCGAGGACTAGCAATGATTTAAGTGTGGGGTGTTGATCATAGGCTATATAGTCGCTATTTATGTTGTAGATACACATGCTTTGTTGTTGTTTTTGTTACGGAAATTGCCGATTAAATGCTTGAATTGATGCTATTTGGTTTCGCAGGGACTGCAAGATAGACGAAGAACAAAATGAAGCGTTTGGAGGCAAGAACGTCAAGAAATCACCCACTTGAGAAGTACCCAAGTTCAAAAGAGAAGTTAAAAGAATTAAAAGCTGGAAGCAAGAATTACAGGGGTTTCCGCGGTCAGCACCGCGGTTCCGCACCGCGGTCCTTTACAGAAAGCGTTGCGGTCGATGCCTCGGCCACGGGAGACGCAGTGTGGTTCAAATACTTCATGGGTCAAAGTGTAAATCGGGAAAAGTTTTGTAGAACCTTTATATAATGTAGGAAACTCGCACAAAGCGAGTTTAGGCTTAATTTTGGAGTTGGTTGGCAAGAGAAACAAGTGTGAGAGATCAAAAAAACACCATTACTTTTATTCTTCTTAATTTCTTGCAATCTTATGATTATGAATTCTTTAGCTATTGATTTACCCATTATCATGCGTAGCTAAACACTTAATCTAAGGGTTTGATGGAACCCGTTGGGAATTACTTGTTTGTTTTATCAATATAATTAAGTTTTGTTGTTTAATCTCTAATTGTTCATATACGTTTTGATTGTGGAATAGTTGAAAGGGCCCTCAATTATCCGTTCCTATTTATTGTGTATCTTCTTGAGAGAGAGTGCATATTTAGGTGATTGTATGAACAACATCACTCCCGGAGTATAGACGAGAGTCATAACCGAGGGTTTAGGGATTGGATTAGAGATGATGAAATCCCGGGTGCAATCTAAGTGAACTGTATTGTGAAATTAGCTAACGTAACTTGAGAAAGTGCGTTTAGTAGATTATTATAATTGCTTGAGAAAGAATTATGATAAATTGAGAGTTCATGATTGTTAGAGATAGATAAATTAGAATTATAAGAAATATACAACCAAGGAAAAGACCAACGGGGGAAATCAATACCTTAGACTTTCTTTATATTATTTTCACAACAAGCGTAGTTACGTTTCAGTATTTATTATTTTCAGTATTAGTTGTTAGATAATCAATAATTATGAATCCGAAAGTTTGAGGAAACAGGTTGTGGGAATTGAATAAATCTGACAGTGGTAATTGGTGGGTTAATTCTCTGTGGTTCGACTCTGGGCTACAATACTCAGATTATATTTGCAATGCCTACATAGTCTTTTGTGAGACTCAGTTGAGCATGATCCTGGGCCATGTCTCTTTGCTCCTCTGCCTCGTCCGGGTCTTGTAATCTGATGGCGTCGTTGTCTGCTCCATGGTGTATGAGTATATCAACGTATGCTCTCCGACTTTGATGGGTATAACGGCATCGGTTCCGTAAACCAGTAAATACGGTGTTTCGCCCATGCTGGATTTGGGTGTAGTCCGGTACGCCCATAATACCTCGGATAGTAATTCGAGCTATAGCCCCTTGGCTTCTTCAAGCTTCTTTTTTAGTATGTTTGTTATTATTTTGTTGGAGGATTCGGCTTGACCATTAGCAGCGGGGTGATACGGGGTGGAGAGTATCCACTTGATGTGCCATTTCTCGAAGAACTCGGTTGTCTTTTTGCTGACGAACTGGGGACCGTTATCGCAACTGATTTCTTTGGGGATTCCGAAATGGCATATGATGTTTTTCCATATGCATGCGATAACCTCTTGCTCGCATACTTGCACGTACGCACCTGCTTCAACCCATTAAGAAAAATAATCCGTTAGAACTAACAGAAAGCATACCTTTCCACGTCCAGTCGGTAGGGGGCCGATTATGTCTATTCCCCATTTTATGAATGGCTATGGCGAAGTGACCGAATGGAGGAGTTCTCCTTCCTGGTGTATCATAGGGGCGAACTTTTGACATTGTTCGCATTTTCGGACGTAGTCCGCTGTCTCTTTCTTCATGGTGGGCCAGTAGTAGCCGGCATGTATGAGGCATCGGACAAGGGCGTGGTTCCCCGTATAGGTGCCACAATGGCCCTCATACACTTCCTCCAATACCTTCCTAGTCTAGTGCGACCCGAGACATTTAGCAAGGGGACCGCCGAACGTTCTCTTGTAGAGATCATGATTTATTAGGCTGTAGCGGGCTGCTCGCACCTGAAGTTTCTTGGCTTCCTTTTTGTTGCGTGGGAGTGTTCCGTCCTGCAGGTAGGATTGAAACTGGTTGCGCCAGTCCCAAGTCAAGTTTAAGAAGAGTACCTCGACGTGGTCGATGGTTGAGTGGAGGAGAGTGACCATGTTTTCTTTGTTGATATTTTTGGTGGTTGCGGCCAGTTTTTCCAGGCTACACGCTTCGATGTTCTGTCCCCTGGGGATCTGCTCGAAGCGGCATTCGTCGAACTCTGGCATCAGCTTAATGATTTCTGACTGGTATTTTTGCAGCATGTGTTCCTTAATCTGGTAGGTTCCGGTGACCTGGTTTACTACTAGTCGACAGTCGCAGTGGAGGACGAGCCGACAGACTCCGTATTTGATGGTCAGCTTCATACCTGCAATCACAGCCTCATACTCGGCCTCGTTGTTAGTCATCTCGGGGCATCGTATGGACTGACGAATTACTTCTACCGTGGGGACTTCGAGGACGAGTCCTAGTCCCGATCCCGAGGCGTTCGCAATGCCGTCAGTGTAGAGACTCCAGAGGTTGGTGTGTGCAGAGGCACAGAGGGCCTTTTGTTCCACCTCTGGCAATATTCCCGTGATGAAGTCGGCGATAAAGTCAGCAAGTACCTGCGACTTGATGGCGGTTCTCGGGTGATAGGTTATGTCGTGCTCGCTGAGTTCTATGGCCCGCTTGGCGAGCCTACCCGAGAGTTCGGGTTTGTGTAGGATGCCTCTTAGGGGGAAGGTTGTTATTACCTTTATTGGGTGGCACTGAAAGTAGGGTTTAAGCTTTCGTAAAGCTACGACTAGTGCCAAAGCAAGATTCTCGAGGTGTGGATACCTCGTTTCGGCATCTATCAGGGTTTTGCTGATATAGTAAATAGGGGATTGCGTACCTTTGTTTTCGCAAACCAGGACAGCGCTGACAGCGACTTCTGACACCGCCAGATAGATGAGTAGGCACTCGCCGTGATCTACTTTGACGAGCAAGGGTGGTGAGGATAGATATTCCTTCAGTTTCCTTAGTGCTTCGATGCATTCCTCATTCCATTGCAACCCTCGATCTTTTCTTAGTACACTGAAGACTTTATAGCACATGTCCGAGGATCGCAAGATGAATCTGGATAGAGCAGCTATTCGCCCCGTTAGTTTTTGCACCTGCTTCTTGCTACTCAAGATTTCTGGTATCGTTTCTATGGCCTTGATCTAGTCTGGGTTGACTTCAATACCTCGGTGTGATACGAGAAAACCCAGGAATTTTTAAGAAGCTATGCCGAAAGCACATTTCTCTAGGTTTAGCTTCATCTCGTATCGTCTTAGTATCTCAAGGGCTTGCTTTAAATGGTCGATATGGTCCTCCTTTTTAGCTGACTTTACCATCATGTCGTCGATGTAGACCTTCATCGTCTTGCCGAGCTAGTATTTGAACATCTTGGTGACCAGCCTTTGGTATGTCGCGCCGGTGTTTTTTAGCCCGAAGGGCATCATCTTATAGCAGTAAGTCCCTTGGTGGGTGATAAAAGTCATTTTTTCTTAGTCTTCTTCGGCCATCAAGATCTGGTTGTCGCCAGAGTAGGCATCTAAGAAGCTTAGCAGCTCGTGTCCGGCTGTTGCGTCTATCAGCTGATCTATGTGAGGCAATGGAAAGGAATCTTTTGGGCATGCCTTGTTCAAGTCAGTGAAGTCCACGCACATCCTCCATTTCCTGCTTTTCTTTTTTACCATGACCACATTGGCGATCCATTGGGGGTATTTCGATTCCCTGATGGAACCGTAGGCCAGCAGTTTATCTACTTCCTCACTGACTGCCTCGTTGATTGCGGCGTTGAATTTTCTCCTTATCTGCCGTATCGGCGGATAAAGTGAGTCGACGTTCAGTTTGTGAGTGGCAATATCCTTTGGGATCCCCGACATATCTGAATGGGAGAAGGCGAACAGACCTGCATGGTTAGTTAAGAATTCATGGTACTTACCTGGGTCGAAGAGGTTATGCCCGATGTAGGCTTTTCTCGAACTGTCGGTATTGTCCAACATGACAGGTTCAAGATCCTCGACTGTCGCTTTGCAAGCTTCTACGATATCGGGGTCCCTGATGCCTTCCATTGTCGGGTTGAGTTTGGTTCCCGACATGGCTGATTGCTATGCTTCCGTGCTTGCCCCTTTTAGTTGCTTGGTGTGAGTGCAATTTTGGGCGATCCGATAACATTCTTGGGCGGTGCGTGGTTCACCCCGGATATTGAATATTCCCCATGGGGAGGGAAACTTGATTACCTGATCGAGGCTCGAGGGGATGGCTCGTATGGCGTGTATCCATGGACGTCCTATGATAACGTTGTAAGCTGTTTCCTGGTTCATAATGTGGAAGGTGGTGTCCAGCGTGACTCCTCCCGCCAGGACTGGCAGCGATATTTCTCCAGAGGTTCGTTCCACTGCATTGTTAAAACATGTCAGTGTTATGCAACGCGGTATTACCTTATCCTCGAGCCTCATTTGCGTGTGAACTCTTGGATGGATAATACACGCGCCGCTTCTGTCGTCTACCATGACTCTCTTCACATCAGTATCAGCAATGCGTAAGGTTATAACTAAAGCATCGTAGTGAGGGAAAGACAAACCGTCGGCATCAGAGTTATCGAAGGTGATACTATCTTCGAAGTTGTCATACCATTCGTGAGTGATCATGCACTTCAATTTATGTGTGGTGGTGAACTTGACGTGGTTGATAGTCGAGTCGTCACCGCCACCGACAATCATCTGTATGGTTCGTGTTGGGGACGACAGTTTTGGCGGTCCTTGAGATTGATCACGTCCCCTGGCGAAGTTGGCTCTTCCTTTGTCGTTGAGCAGCTCCTTCAGGTACCCCTGGTTCAGCATCCTGACCATTTCTTGGAGTAGGCCTATGCAATCTTCGGTCCTGTGTCCCCTTTCCTAGTGGAATTCGCATAGGGCGTTTGATTTCCTTGTGCTAGGATCTAAGTTTATCTTTTGCGGCTAGTGTACCTTCGGGCCTAGTTTCTCTAGTGCGTATACTATTTCTGAAGGTGAGACACAAAAGTTATGGGCGGAAAATAATGGAGGCATACCTCTTTCATTCTGGAGCGTAGCGGTATGTCGTTGCAAGGCGTCCTGGTGTCTAGCAGGAGGCAGGTTAGGGGCTCTGACATAGGGCTGATGCCTTTCTCTGTTGAATCGTGGGAATGGATCCCGTCGCCCGTCGTTGCATCGATCTCGCCTGATTTCCGTCTGTACTGATGTCAACCTCTGGGTTGGACCGTTAAGGTCGTCCTCGTCTGCCCTTACTTCTGCACAGCAGGCATTGTGGATTTCCTGCCATGTTGTGGGGGGATATTTCATGAGTCGACTGAGTCGTTTCTTGGTTGCTTTCAACCCATCTCTGTTCAAACCGTTTTGGAAGGTGGCAACTGCCATTCCTTCCGATACATTGGGCAGGCTCATTCTTACCCTGTTGAATCGTGCCAGGAAGTTACTGAGTCCTTTGCCTGTCGTTTGCCTGATTGCAAATATGTTGTTAACCCTTGCTTCGGCCTTCTTTGCTCCCGCATGGGCGGTGGCAAATTTGTCCGCCATCTCTTTCAAACGTTGATATCGATCTAGCCGGTAGTTGTGAGTACCATGTTAGTGCTCCTCTGCTCAAGGTTTCTCCGAATTTTTTCAGCAGCACGGACGACACCTGCTCCTTTGACAAGTCATTTCCTTTTGCAGCGGTTATGTAGTGGATCAGATGATCTTCCGGATCCGTGACCCCATCATATATTCTCAAATATGAGGGCATCTTGAAGGTTTTTGGGATTGGGTGAGGGGTGGCTTCCTCAGTGTATGGTTGCTCGACGAACCGTCCTATGTCCCATTTTGGCAGCAGTTTCGGTGCACCGGGTATTTTGTCTACTCTTTTCTGATGCTCCTTCATTTGGTCACGTAGTGCCTTATTCTCGTTCTTCATTTCTTCCATCTTCCTTAAGACGGTTGCGAGTGCCTTGTCGCTTGTGTTGATGTCTGCATGGGCGTTGCTCGTCCGCATAGCACCTGGTTCGCCGGCGGCTGTGGTGGTTGCTGCCGCTGACGAATCTTTGGGGTTTCTCGGAGACGTTTTCTCGAGTAGGCTGCTTAGGGTGTTCGTCAACCATTCCTCCAGTAACTTTTTGACTACTGGGGGTGTTTCCTTTACTGCAGATGTCGAAGCCCCCTTTTCATGCAAGTTTGTTAGATCTTCGAGTGAGGAGGGCGTAATTTCTTCCTCTGGAACACTGCTTGGCATTGCGTTTGCAATATTTTCTCTACCGGCCTCGTTGATGGGGCCTATAAGGTTGGTTGGGACATCGGCTATCATCTTTAGCCCAGATTCTTTGTCTGCCATTTGCTTGTTCTACTGAGTTTGGAGTATAATGATCGTTGTTTTTGATACTCTAGATGTGAACTATGACTTTGATTACCGAAATCCCCACAGACGGTGCCAAATTGTTTGACTTAAAATGTTATCGAACAATATTTAAGCAAATCAATCAAATGTATGAAAAGGGATAAATCGTAATCGGAAATAATCGACTCTAGAGTATATATTTTACCCTTTGTCGCTTGGTGATTAGAGGGGTTAAAGAACAGGATGATATGAAGATATTAGGGAGATGAAAGGTACGAATTCGTCAGCGAGAGAGTAACTTAGATAGAGAGAGAGAGAGAGATTTAGACAGATAAAGAGAGAGAGATTTTTATTGATAAAAAAGCATCCATCTTTACATAACTGGAAACCCTCCTTATATATCGGAGTCATTTCCCTTTCACCATATCTCAAATATAAAGAAAAAATACGAGATAAAGGTAAAGCACACGCTGAATAGGGGCCGACATAATTGTATGGTCGTCCCCCCAATTATCCTCGAGTCGCCCTTCGGGGCTGACTTTTGTCCGTACGACGGGTCGTGGTAGTATGAGGGCGGGGTAGGTCAAATTTGACCCTATACAACTTCCTCTAACATGTACACAATCTACCAAGTGGGAGAAGAGACTATCAGCCACATACTACTACATTGTGTACGTTCAAATCACTGTTAGAAAAATCTCAATCTAGAACACTTTACACGCTCCTTAATCAATGACCGCATTCCAAATCATGTGTATCTCAAACAACTCATTATTCATAAGGGCACTTTTCCTACAAATGCCTTACCTTTAAAACAATTGATTCCTTTCATGTTATGGCACCTTTGGAATATTCGAAACAAAAATTATTTTGAAAATGTACTTCTTAAGCCTTACATCAACACAATTATACAGTTAACTACTGAACATCTTTTTTAACTAACTCCTCCACCCATAAAAGTACTAAAGTGCCTATGTATGTCAAATGGAACTCACCATCAATAGGGATCATTAGATTAAATATGGACGGGGCAGTCAATTCCAACAAATCACAAGCGGGCTTTAATGGGGTATTCAGAAATCACAGAGGTGACTAGGTAATGGGCTATGCTTGACATCACCAACAATCCAATGTGATAGTTATCAAACTTATGGAATTACTAACTGGGTTGCAAATAGTGGTCATGCACAACCTAACTCCACTGGAAATTCATATGGATGCCCAAGAGGTAATAACTATGTTGCAAGCCCCTGCCATACAATACTCACCTTTATTAATTTGATTGCAGATTCTTGATCCAGCAACTGAGTAATCCACTTGTAAGTCACACCTATAGGGAAAAAATATGGTAGCATACCAATTCGCACATTTTGGAATGGACTTATCAGGCATCAACATCACTTTTTTGGCAGATCCTCCTCATGTCATCATCTAGCACCTTATGGAAGATAAAAACGGATATATGAAACCTAGAATAGGTAGCACAACAAATACAACTATGTATGAATCAACACAGACTTTTTATATTCTGTTAGACATGCCTTCCACAAGCAATGCCTCCAATAGAAGCTTCCATCCTCATCCCCTACATAGTATTAGTAATACTATTGGACATAGTGTAGCAACGCACAATAGTGCCGTTACTTTTATTCCTAGCACTTTTTGTAAATAAGGAGTCGGTGTGAGAGGTAAGTTAAGTCAAGGAAATAACCCAAGAAAGATTACACAGAATATTGATATGAGAATAATTCAGGAAACGCCTAGTTATGGCTAGACAAGAGGTTGCAGACAAATCAACAGATCGTGCAAGATAAACATAGGGAACCCTACCATGGGGAATTCAGCCTTGCAGTTATGACATCATGACCCTTGAGAAATATTCATATAGGAGTTGGAGTAGTTAAAGGTATCATATGAGTGTTACAGAATAAAAAAAGAGTGCCACTGGGAAGACAATCAAAATATCATTTTAGAAGCAACCCTACAAACACAAGGGCGTGGAGCTAAGTAACTACGGATAATTATAGGCGATGAAGGATATCAAAAATTTCGTCGAGTATGCGATATAATAAGCTCACGGCCTTACAAAAGTCGGAGGATCCTCCCTACGTACTACAATGAAAGACTAGCTAAGGAAATAAGGAAGAAGGCTTCAATCTAAGCATAGTAACTTGAAGAAGAAATAGTCATGCAAAAATAGTCTTACTACAACATTGATGCACTCCATAAGAAAGTGGCACCTGACGTGGCTAATGAATGGGAAGTAAAGTCAAAAGTAATATTCGAGATCATATGAGCTTCACAAAAACTTGGGCATGCGTGAGAGCGAAGATAAGCTAAGTATGCACGCAACAAGGGGGTAGAAAGACCAGAAAAAGTAATAGCTTGCGTTTAAAGAAAGTTAAGATGGAATGAAAGGAATTATTCAATCAATGATCAAGAATTAGTTACATTATAAGTGTGCTTAAGATTTCGGAGAATTATTCATGTGGCATATATGTTGACAATCATATAGCCGTAGAAGACTCCAATATAAGTTAGAAGAAAGAATTGAGTCCAGGTCATAGACAAAAGATTGAATTGTTAGAAGATTGTTTCATGGATATTCCATTGTGTCCACGAAGGGCTAAAATAATAACTAATAATATGAGCCATAAATTGGAAGATAGCTTAAGCCTACATAAAGGTTGATCGGAGGGAAGAGGAAATTAAAGAGTTACATCAACTAAGTAAATCAGGAATATGATTATAGGACCCATAAAATTATAGAAATCGTGATTGAGAACATTGTAGGATTACTCTTAGATATCAGGGGTACAAGAGAGCTAGTACAATAGCCATATTCTATAATGGCTCTACAATAAAGCTAGTTAGAAAAGTGTTGGACTCATAAGAAGTCAGTATGAATCTCCCACCGGATTGTGTATGCAACAGAGGTGCAAGTATTATAATAGAGCTTCAAGTCGTGGAGGTGAATTATACCCATGTGGAAGGGAAGTCATGAAAGAGATAGAAGATGTGATGCAAGATCTTAAGGTAAGTAAGGTAAAGGTGCACAGCGTACGAGATACTCAGGTGCAGAAGGTTGTGAATAATTTGTATTTCAGATAGAAGGCTAGAAGCGTGGGGATTCAGTATCTAGGAATGATAGCGTCGTCGTCAATGGCATAGTTTCCAACCTATGGTTTTTAGGTATTGAGAGGCCTAGTCAGGAGAGTAAAGAAGAGTTAGAGACGATGTGATATCTCGCTTGATGTTCCAGAATAGCATAAGGAAATCAATGGGACAAGCAAGTTGAAGGAAAGTTGCAAGTAGTATAAATAGATATGCGTAGGTCGCAAGCTAAAGTATGATTTAGCGACAAGGTTTTAGGAAGACAAGAGTAAGGATAAGAAAAGGCAAGTGAGAAGATGACAAAAATGGATAAGTCCTCGTGATTAAGCCCGTGAAAACAAGAGAGCTAGTGGTTTTCTAAGTTATAGAAAGCTTAGTATAGCCAGAATGAATTAAAAGGATTCTAACACCAATAGCATGTAGAAGAGATGGAATGATGCCCTGGTAGTAGAATAAAGGTGTAATTGAGATAGATAAAGGATGACGTTTAGGCCTTCGATTGAGTAATGATTTCATGAATTGTACGGGATTAAAATATCCACGTAAGGCGAATCATATTGGGATGACTATGATATAAAATAGGGTTATGGAAGTACAATATCGCCCCCATGGGGATCAGGAAAATCACTTCAAGTGTTCCATGATGCAACATAAACCCTAGTGGTAATGTATTACGTAAGAAGTTTCAAGTTATCAATGGAGGTTGTAGATCAACATTGAGGTGAATCAACAATGAATGGATAAAAGTTACCAAGTACGAGATGAGATAGGACATCAGTCTTAAGATGAACAGTAATGAAAAAGCGTTAAAAGACTTAGCTTTATACATATAGAATAAGCAACAAGAGTAACTTGGAGTTTGGTAGCATAACTCAGTAACAATAAATCGAAGTAAGAGTTATGGTATAGTATGGCCTATTTAGATGTAGTAAAGCTAATGACGCCCAGAGGGACAACTTGACATAATTTTGTATATGTTCACAAAGTGAGGCCTAGAGATTGGCTAAAGCTGGAGGAAAGAGAAGAGAAGAGTCGCATATGAACACATACAAAGTTAGAGTCGTACATGCTGCATGATAGAAGGTAGCAACAGTTACGAGATTAGAAGGATTCTGACTACAAGTCGTTGTGTGAGAAAGAGGCTTAAAGGGGGAAATTCCCTGGCCTTTGGATTTATTCAAAGAACAATTGCCTAAATGGCAAGGAGAATATTAAAGTATTCGCAAGAGCTATGGGTTATGAGAATGATAAGTACACCAATCAACATTCGAGGACGAGTGTTCCAAAGGGGGGAATGATGTTACGCCCCGCAGTATTACGTCGATGTAATGCCCCGCGGTATTATATTATGATGATGTTACGCCCCACAGTATTATATTACGATGATGTTACACCCTGTAGTATTACATCAATGTTACGCTCCGCAGTATTATATTACGACGATGTTATACCCTGTAGTATTGTACGTTGAAAATTATCGTAAGATAATTGACATCATTTCAAGGACAGGATTATTTAGAGATTATAAGTATTGTGATATTTCAAACAAGTGATAAGAAGTTCGTGAATGTGAGAGGATAAGCGAATCGAAGAAAATAAGTTTCGTCGAAGTTCAATATTTTGAGATAAAATACGGTCCGAGCTATAATACCTGGTATTTATGGACTAGTTTCATACAAGGTACCACATGACCATGATAGTAAGGTGAATAAAGTGTGTTAAAAGTGAGTAATATTTTAAGTAATTTGAGATAATTCTTAATTATGTGGATAATTGAATAATTAGTGATTTTAGTGAGAGATTAACTAATTAATTAAGACTTTTGGATAAGCCTTAACATGACATCCAAGGCTTTAGGAAGTAATGACTCTTAACTCACAATTACATGGTGGCTAAATTGGAGGAATTTTGGTGGCCAAGTCTTACAAAATGGGGCCCACCCCACCAAAACTTAAGAATCTCGTTAATTCACACATGAAGATGGTCACACTTACTTAGTAACGAGATAAGAATGCTTCAGCAAGCTCACACAAAGTGATATCAATGTAAATTGTTACAAAATTCATACAAGGCTACTTAGCAACGTGAGAATTGCGATTCTAAGGGAGTATGGTGCAATTTTTCTCAAGAATAACATACGGATTTTCCCCTAGCTCGACCTGCCATTACGTGTTATTCGCAAAAGACGTGTGTTAGGGAGATTGTCAAGAAAATTGATCTAGGTATGCTAAGGCTATCCCTTCTTTCTTTTGGCATGATCTATACGACACAAACAACATGAGCAAATACACAATTTTCATAAACGACTCTATTCGTAGAAATACTAGAGATGCTTACGCTTAATTCCTCGTATGTTATATTATTCTATCATATACTCACAAGTCTCAAAAAATACGTAAGTTGATAAAGTTTATTTCATGATATTAATCAGAGGTATAATGGTCTCATGACGTTCTGAGAGATTTTATTGACACACTTCTCATGCATTGTATTCATTTATACATGTGTATATTAAATGTATATGGGATATGGAGAAAGTTTACATCGTTATATACACACCACCACCTGATCAGTTGGTATACGTTGATGATTTTCTCACAGTAGCCGAGATGATATGATGGGATGCCCTCAGAGGTTTGATGATGTTATGAACGCATATACCAATGCATGGTATGACATTTTATACGCATATGCATGACATTATAATATTAAATGATTCATAGAGCTATTCAGATATACATGTTGAGTCTTTTCTTCTATGTTTCTCTCATGTCTATTATTTACTAATATTTATTCTTTACATACTCGATACATTATTTATACTAACGCCCCTTTTTCCTGGGGACACTGTGTTTCACGCTTGCAGGTCCTGATAGACAGGTTGAGAGTCCTCCAAGTAGGCTATCAGCTTAGTGGAAGATGTTGGTGCGCTCTATTTGCTCCGGAGTTGCTTATTTGGTTAGTATGATTTAGACATGTATTGATTGGTATATCGGGGCCCTGTCCCAGCCTTATGACATTTATGTACTCTTAGAGGCTTGTAGACATATGTTATGTATATGAATGATTGTATGTCCTTGTCGGCCTATGTTCAGTGTACGAGTGATTATTTTGGCCTTATAGGCCCGAACTTCATATGTATAAGTTTCTATATTAGATTGGGTCATTTTATGTCGAGTGTTTCCTTATATTTTATTCTTATTGCCTCATATGGCCCTTTTGTCCTACTTACCCATGATGATGTAATAAGAAAGATACGTTACGTTGGTACTTAGTTGAGTAAGGCACCGGGTGCTCATCGCAGCCTATTGGTTTGGGTCGTGACATTATTCTTCATATACTATCTTGATTCCTCCCGGTGTAGGGAACATCAACGCCTGATGTAAGGTTGAAGGTGCGACCCCATATTGTGAACCATGGTCTTCCGAATAGAGCGTTATATCTCATGTCCCCTTCGATCACATATAACTTTGTCTCTTGGATGGTCCCAACGGTGTGCACTGGTAGGGTGATATATCTCCCATTTAGTGGTTTCGCATGCCATGTTAAATTTGTCCAACACCTGGAATACTGGCACTATTTGGTCTTGTAACCCTAACTGCTCTACGATCCTCAATCTGATGATGTTGGCCGAGCTCCCTGAATCAATTAACACAAGTTTAACTTGAGTTTTGTTGTTAAGTACGGATATTACCAGTGCATTATTATGAGGTTGTATGATGCCCCTGGCATCCTCGTCATTGAACGAAATGGTTCCCTTCGGGATATAATCTCGGGTGCATTTTCCCTCATGATAGATACTTTAGTGTGTTTTATCAGCCCATGATGGATATCGACCTCTCAAGTAATCATGCTAATGATGTGTTGAGGTTTTTCTTGTTCGGTCTGTTTGTTGGTGTCCCTATTTATGAAGTGGGTTTTGGCTCGATCACTCAGCAATTCTCGCAGGTGCCCGTTATTGAACAATCAGGCAACTTCTTCTCTTAATTGCTGACAATCCTCGGTCATATGGCCATGAGTGCCATGATACTTACACATCAAGTTAGGATCTCTCTGTAGGATTGAACTACAATGGTCGAGGCCACCTGGTATCATTGATGCGCCTAATGGCTGATAAGATATTGGCGGCATCAACGTTGAGTTATATTTCGACAATCCTGGTGCCTCCCTGGCCTCGAGTGGCCTGTCGAAACCATTTTTACTTACTAGACCTCGGCTACTGGCCCTCGATTGATTCTCTTTTCATTCCTCGTAGGGTGACAACCAGACCCGTTTCCACTTCGATCTCCATTATATGGTTGATACCGGTCTCGGATCGATCTTGGTTTATGATCGATGATGCTCTTAGACCTATCATCCGCTCTAGCAGGATAAACGGACCCAGAAGAAGCTCTGAGTTTGTTGTCCTCGACTTTGATTTTCGATTGGTATCTGTTGTGGACATCGCCCCAAGTTACCGCATGGTATTCTACTAAATTTTGTTTTAGCTGCTGCAAAGCCAAGGAACTTCCGGGGTCAAATCCTTGAGTGAATGCTTGAATGGCCCAATCATCCGCAACCAGATGTAGATCCATCTGTCCCATTTGAAACCTTGATAAAACCTCCCTGAGCATCTCGTTGTCTCTTTGATTAACCTTGAAAAGGTCCGATTTCTTGGTCTCAACCTTGATGGCCTCGGCATGAGCCTTCACAAAGAAATATGCAAGCATAACAAACGAATCAATAGAATTTGGGGGTAAGTTGTGATACCATATCATTGCTTCTTTTGATAGAGTTTTACCGAATTTCTTTAGTAACACCGACTCAATTTCATCATCTTCCAAGTCGTTCCCCTTGATGTCACATATATAGGAGGTCACATACTCGTTTGGATTTATGGTTTCATTGTATTTTGGAAGATCAGACGTGCGAAACCTCTTCGAGATAGGCTTCGGTGCAACGCTCGGAGGGAAAGGCTTTTGGATAAACTTATTGGAACCCGGTCCTTTTAATATGTGGGGTGCTCCTGGGATTTGATCGGCCCTGAAATTGTATGTTTCTGGCTTTTTTTCGTTGGCCTCAATTTTGTTTTCCACCAAATTCCACCCGCTTCGTAAATGCTTCAAGCATTTCCATTATCTCGGGGTTGGCCCCAAGCTTAGCTTCATCCAACCTCTCGGCGATTTGCTCGTTTCTTCGGGTATTCTCCCAAGACCGTTCAGGCTCGTCCCTACCAGGAGGGTGGCCTTGATTCTGTAGATGCGTTATTGCCGCCTGTTGAGCCTGCACCATTTCGAAGATTAGCTGCAGGCTTATCCCATCACCTTCGCCTTCGGGCATTTCTAGAACTGTTGGTCGAGGGCCTCCACAAACATTATTTTCGCGGTCAATTGATATGTGGGCTTCGATAGCAACCTGTGAATTGGCGTCAATTGGATTGGCAATTGGGGCTCCGTTGGGGTCAACATGGGGCACCTTATTGCTAGCACCAGGTTGTTGTTTTCGCCATGATGGCCAGACTCAGCCTCAGCGTTCAAGTGAGCAGACTGAGAATTTGACATTTTTAAGCTAACATGAAATTGAAACCTTAAAGAACAAGCGTAAAATAGAGTGTGTTATGGAAATTTGTATCAAACCACCACTATTATCCTTAGCCCCACAGTGTCAAACTGTTTACCCTTAAAATGGATAACGATTGAATTTATATGCGGTTTTTAAAGATATGTGGATTGAGTTCAATACAAATAATTAAGAATATTAGATAAATGAGTTAAAGACTCAATGAATATTCAAACCAGTCGTAACGTTATGGCCTAGCTTGAACTTGGATTGGACAATGGTTTCTGCCATCGGTTGGGTCTTGGATTCGAAGCTGCTCAAGAACAAAGAACAAAAGTAAAGTAAAGACTTTGCAGCATCTAGAAAGCAAATAAATAATTTTGTATTGCCTTGATATGCGTGCTACAATATGTCCTACTGAAATAAAAGCTTCCTCTTTATATATTAAGAAAGTTTCACCCCTAGCACAAGTCTAAAAAAGGTAAAAATCTTTCTTTTTCGTTAATTACTGATCCGTTACCGACATCATGGAGATCTGCGCCGTGATATCCGGTTGAACGCAGATATCACGACCCTTCATTAGTCGTGTGCAACCGTTCATGCGCTTCCCGAAGTCTCAGAACCATCCCGGGTCCGGGGTGCGTCGTTTTATCAAGTCCGATGGCAGACATTTAGTTCGTGTCTTGGTACAAGAACTTTTCAGCTTCGGCTCCTATCCCGTGTAATCATATCCTTGCTTCGTTTGACCCACCGCTAAATCGGTGTATATGTTACTCTCGATTGCACCCGTATACAAGGGCAACAAATTAGTTGGTTAGAGCGCTTACTTAGCTAGTGAAGGTATTGAGTTCAAATCTCAAAAAGAATATTTTATTTTTGTGACTTTTGTATTCGTTTTGCCCGTGGTTTATGAAAGTTGATGGTTAGTATAGTGGGGACTAACTCGTCAAAGTTAGCCCTTTTACCCTCAACTCACTGCCATACCTACCTCCTTTTCGAAATTTACGGTGCGCACTTTTTAAGATTTTCAGTTTCCTCTTCAGGCGACCTTTTCGACTTGCAAAAAACAACAAGTGACTTGTCTTTTCCCCTGCCGCTCAATGCCGCCGAAAGCTGCGTCGGTGCCGCGGTGGCGCCGCAAAACCATAATGACCGCCAGAAAATCCATTCCTAAAGTAACCAAATCCACCGGTTCCCCCACTCCCCCACCGTCCACCACCACTACCCCCGATGAATTGTCTCCCAGCTCTACCAATTCTAATGGCATCAGCGAGCAATCCTTGATCTCCCAAGTTCCTGAAACAACAAAAATGGTTATGAATATTGGGGAAACCACCGAGGAAACCATGTTGAGCTCGCTGGAGGATAAGAAAGTGGAAACTGAAGCTGCTGGGGAGCAGAAAGTAGGAGTTGGTAAGAAAAAAGTGGTGAAAAAGACTGTAAGGATTGTCAAGAAGATTGTTAAGAAAAAAGTTCCCAAATCGAAGAACGAGGAATCGGTCAAAGACAGGGAAAATAGTGACAGAGAAACTGTTTTGGATTCATTGGCCACCTCTCCAGGCATTATTGAATCAGAAACTGAAAATTTAGAGCCTACTACTGCTGCTACAGTTGGTGAGGTTGGCGACCCAAAAAAAGGCGATCATTATCCAGTAGAAGTTGAGAAAGGTACTATCGTTGCGGCTGAAGATATCTTAGGAAACGATGGAATGAAGGATTGTGAGGTTAGTGTATCTAAACATGAATTAGAGCTTCCCCTTTCGGATGCAAAGGATAATATAGGTCCTCTTGAGACCGGAAACGTAGTTCTTCATTCAGAAAAAGGTAACCTTCGTCCGGTTAAAAAGATTGTCAAGAAGATTGTAAAGAAGAAAGTCCCCAAACTTAAATCTACTGTTAGTCCTCCAGAAACTGAAAATGTAGAGTCTTGTAAGGCTGTATCAGCTAATGGCGAGCAGTCAACGAAATACAATCCACATCCTATGGAAGTTGAGAAAGCTACTAATGTGAGTGCAACCCAAAATACATTAGAGCCTCTAGTTTTGGAATGTAAAGAAACTACTTTTGTTGATACTGCTGATACAGTTTCTCAAGCTGCACTTCTTGATTCAGAAGCAGGTAATCTTAATGTTTCTACTAGTGACAATTTGGACTCATGTAAGGATCACAATTTGGAAGAGAACAGTCAGAGCAGGGATGAAACAATGGAAGCTGCAGATACTAGTCTGAGGTTGAACCAAGGAATAGTATTGAGTGGGGAATTGGAGGCATTAGAGCGGAGGAAGAGGCGGAGGACAGAGATTTTCATTGGAGGATTAGAGAAGGAGACAAAGGACGGTGATATTAGGAGAATCTTTGAGGAGGTTGGTGAGCTTGTGGATGTAAAAGTGGTGACAAATCGTGAAACAGGGAAGAATAAGGGGTTTGCGTTCGTGCGGTTTGCTTCCGCGGCTGATGCAAAGAAGGCTGTAGAAAGATATTCCAAAGTTGAGGTAATGCCGTTTGGAATTACTATGCGTAGTCTTCTAATTAGAGCAAAAAATCGTTTAAGTAGTGCAGTTGTGGCTGTTTTGTCTACACATAAAGCTATTAAATCTAGTGTGTGACAAGATTGGTATGGGTTTTTTGACCTAACTATCAATTTCCCAGATCCTACAAAAGTTTCAAGCTTCTTAATTAAACGAATTCTAAATAAGTTCGGCTTCTCATAATTTTTTATGTATATAGCAAAGAAATTATAAAATGCAAGCATGTGATTTACTGTCATCATTTATGAAGAGAGTAGAGTATTTTGGTGTTCCCTCTTTCACTCTCATAAACAATTAGCTGTTATAGGTTATCAAAAGAATGATTAGCTGTTGCCTGTGCACCCCGGGATTAGTCGGGGCTCTTAGAGATTCGGACACCCGGTGCAAATCAAAAAAAAAAAGAAAAAGAATTATTAGCTGTTATATCCAAACCATTTTACAAAATCAGTTTGATTTTTCCAAAAAGATTAATTATAGAGACTGCCTCCTAACCTTTCAGGTTTCAAGTGTTCAGACTTACCTTCCCATATTTTGAAACATTTCTCATTTTGCAATTTGATAACAAAGCTAATTCTCGTGGTTTGAAGTATCCTTTGTTATACGCCTCAAATGAATAGATAAAAGTGGCTACAATCTAATAGCTAAGTGTTTTACGTGAGGCGCCTTATACTATTCAACATGATAGGCAAAGTTTTTGGATTTTTGTTTTACCGTCAATCATCCCCAAAATTCCTTGTGTTTGGTAAAAAATAAATAGGCAGCAATTTAGAGGGTGTCTTGCAAAACTAAAATGAATAAGTAAAAATGTCTTATCTCGAACTGTGTAAGCTTTTAGAAAAGGATCTTAGCACAACTCCTTTTATTTTTGGGAGAAAGGTGACAGCAGAGCAACTTTAACCTACAAAAACTTTATTTCAAGCAGCAATAGTTGCCTTTTTGTCCTGGAAGGACTTGGAGTGATTTATAGTAATGTCATTATTGGTGGGCCATGCTTGTATATAATGGGAACTTCTTGAAACGTCAATAGGGCTCTGATGAATTTGACGATTTTATGATCTATTATATCTATCAAGTTGATATGGATCCTCTGATAAAGATCAACATTAAAATATGGAATATTTAACTTACTTTTCAATTTTGGTTAATGGTAGTTATGGACTATGGATTTGCTTTTAGTTTGATCGATTTATAATGCCAAGCACATGACTTTTATTCTTAGCTGCATGCTATTGTTTTCTTTTGGCAGAATACTATGGTCAGATTTTTGTATCATACATCCACCTAATGTTACTACTAGTCAGAAATAGCAGTGTAGCCCCAATGATTTCGATAATGTTCAGTATAATGCTTTAGATAATGTCAATTTGGGAATTCATTCTCTGTTCTCTCTGTGCGATCGCCGATTGTACCAGTTATGCTATACTGGCGTTATCTTTCAAACATTTCTTATTTTGTTCTCTTTAGAGTGTGATGGTATGATATAAGTCTATCTACAGGAATCTAGATGAGTTAAGATTTATATGCTGGAAGCTTATCTGTATTTATCCCCAAAAAAGGATTTATGGAAGCGTATCTAGTAAATTTGTGTACCCTAATACAGGTTAGAGATAGGTGCTACAATTTGGAAAGTGGTTCAGTTAAAACTTATTTTTGGATACCAAGCTTTAAATGGACAGATACCTTTTTTCTGGTTGATAAGTGGATGTGGCTACCAATTCTTAAGATTTGCTTTGTGTAATTGCACTAGTCATAAGTACTATGGTTTGAGGTAGAATCATACTGTCTGGATGTCAATTCTTGTGATTCTTTGTTCATGCAATTTTCAGTTTCCACCCAAAATTACGGCACAGAGAATAATATCTTTTAGCTAAGTTTGCTTGTGCAGTCCTGTTGAGAAGATAATTGCAGTTTCTGCACTAAGGCCTAAGCTGTTGTGTGCAATGGACTAACATATTTGTTTGATCTTGAAACCTAGATATCTGGAAAGCAATGTAGTGTATCCCTTGTTGAGGGTAATGACACAATATACCTAGGCAATATTGACAGGAAATGGAAGACTGAAGACGTAAGCTTTACTGTTCGCTGCTGATCATTGTAATTCCTCTGGGTTAAAGTGACTTCTAAAGAGTTTATCTCTTGACAGGTAATTGATCTACTGAAGAAGGCTGGAATTGAAAATATCGATAAGGTTACAGTTATGGCTAATCCTAATAACATTGAGCAGAATCGAGGGTTTGCATTTGTTGAACTTGAAACAAATAAAGAAGCTAAGATTGCTTTCAATAAGCTCCAGAAGAAGGATGTTTTTGGGAAACACGTGAATGTAAAAGTTGCATGGGCGCAGCCTTTAGTTGAGCCAAATGAAGAAGAAATGCTAAAGGTCAGTTTGGGAACTTTTGGAATTAATGTATTGATGCTTATCAACCTGTTTACCTGAAATAAATGCAAAGTGGTGCCGGAGAGAAGCCTCAATTTGTTGTATTTTGTTCTTTATCTTTCCCTTTCCTAGCAGATTAACTATTTCTATCTAAAATGCACTTTTTTAATTTGATTAAAATACTTAAATTGAAAGTGTTTTGCCTTTGTCAAGGTTAAATCAGTTTATACTGAATATTTACCTTCCACATGGAATGAAGAGAAAGTGCGGGACTACTTTGGCAAATTTGGTGACATTGAGAGTGTTGTTCTTGCAAAAGATCTTGCTTCCTCAAGAAGAAAAGATTTTGCCTTCATCAATTATATAAGCCGTGAGTCTGCTCTAGCATGCATTGAGGCATTCAGTCACGAACCAGTCAACGAAAGTGGATCCAAGGTTTCAGTGTTAAGAGTAATCTGCTGCTAAGTTATTGAGAAATTGCTTTGCTCATGATTATTTTAATGTTGATTAAATTTTAGGTAAACGTGAAGGTATCTCTTGCAAAACCCGTCCCTAAGAGCAAGCAAACTAAACGTGCAAATGTTCCTACTAAAAGGGAACCTCGTGAGGAGAAGAAATTACAGGACCCATGTGAGTGTCTTGAAACCCTTATATTTATCAATCTGATGACAGTTTGATGTGATTATCTGTGTGCTTTTTGCCTTAAAAACTTGATGACCCTTAGTTCCGTAAAAAATGTAGATCAAAGAGATCTTTGGTGAATGAATTGCTTGATTATCCTCTCAAGTATGTTGGAATTTCAATGATGTACAAGCCAGATAAGGAACATACCTAGCTCATTCTCCTACCTAAAATAATTACTGGCATTCTAAACCTTTTCATATGTACAAGTTGCATATTTTTTATGTAAGTAAAGATCATATTCTTCATAATAACAAAACTAAGATTGTGCAGAAATATGTATATGGCAAAAACTTAGTTCACTCTACAATTACAGGGAACCAAAATGACACTACACTCTTTTCATTTTAGGACGCTCCAAAATGTTTGACACCATTCCATTTCTCTACAACTTTCACAACTTTAAGATTCTAAATTCATTAAACTATAACTTTAACTTTAATGTAATGTTTGCCTCTTTTCAACCACTACTTTAATATTCTCTTCCATTCACTAATATATTATAAAAGTCAAATTGGCATCTTACTTAAAATCCATGTGCACTCAGGCATACCATCACGTAAAATGAAACAGAGAATACGATTAAACATTGTGAAGAAATGATCAAACTCAAACCCAAAAGTTAGCTCATAAGTTGAATTAAGCCCAATGTTCATTTCTTCACATGATATTAGAGCTAGACCCACCGATCCCTGATGATGTGTTTCTCAATGTTGGGACATGTTGTGCGGGTAAAGGAGGGGTGTTAAGTCCCACATTAGTTGAGGGAATGGGTTGTGATCTTCTCATACGATTTGGCAATCCTAACTTCATGAGCTAGTTTTTTGGGGTTAAGTTAGGCCCAATGTACACTTCACAACATTTATTGAGTTAAACAATTGTTACTTGATAGCAGCAGTGAGTTATTGTCTCTAATGATTAATTTCTTTCTTGCGGTTATAGCTATCTCGAAGAGGAATGAACCCAGCAAAAAGGTAAATTACATGAGAAGATATACCGAGGATCATAGAGTCGATAGAGGATCTTCTGCAACCAATGAACTTCTGCACCTCTTGAGACAACAAGCGCCAGCTGGTCAGATCCATTCAGGTTTAATATTTTACTTTTCAATTCTACAATTTTTTCTTTTCCTCGCGTCATTAGACATAATTGGTTGACTTAGCTTTCCATTTCAAATGTTCTGCTTGTGTAATGTACTTGTTTTGCTATAATATCCTCCCTAAACTCATTGGCATTTTGATAATTAAGTAGATAGTTACTTAGAGTAGAATGGCGTGTCAGGGTAACACAATGCCTATGTGAATAGAACTTAATGCAGATGCACTATGGGTTGTTTATTCGGTTTTATTCAACTCCTTATGTTTAGTATGGTCCGAAGGGCATGAAAGCCGGAATGTCATCTGCAAGGGACCATGTTATATCTTAGTGCCAAGACATCTAATGAACCAGGTTTTACTCCTAAATAGAGGCCATAGGGAAATAGCAGAACTTTTTTTGTCTCTGCTGGAATTTGAGCGCTGATCTCTCATGGTTTCACTCGCTTACATTAGGCTGCACCCTTGGGTGTTAAAAGGAAGACTTTGGAGCCCTGTTTTTATTTTCAAAGAAAAAACTAAAGCAAGAAAGAAAGAAAGCAGGATGTTGGAAGTATCATCTAGTGCCTAGTAGAGCAACGTAGGTATTTGAATCCGTGTTTGTGAGAGGTATAAGTGCTACAGATGCACGAGACAAGATTGGTGCTTTGTCAGGCTTTAGGGATGGTCTGCAGAGATTTTATCATCTGAAATTGAAATAGTCTAGCTGCTGCCTCCACACCAGATCAAATGAATCAAGTAGCACGATAATGTCTGATGGGAGAGTTTAACTTCCATCATGATTGCCAAGAGGAACGAGCTGGAGAAAGCAAGGAAAGGGGGGGGGGGGGGGGGGGGG
>MU674433.1:29793-43944 GCA_026770625.1 Nicotiana glauca
ACTCCTGAGAACTGGACAATGATGAATGATGAAAACAAAATGGCAACTGATAGTATTAGGTAGAAAATGGTAAATGTGATTGCACTTCTAATGCTAGTATTGGTAACAAAGTGTCCTATTATCTCATTCTTTTATTGGTAGCGGGATTAGATTTCATTCATCTGTGTTTTTTATTTTTTTTGAAAAAGTAAATAACATGTATATAGAAATAATAGAAAGCTTAGCGCCAACCTGGTGCTTGGACAGTCTTAATCTTCTCGATCTGGATAATTGGCTGGACTAGACTTCCTATGCTAATCCATAGCACAATGCCCTCTGCAATTATTGGTACTTTTCCCCCCTATTAAAGGAAAAAAGATAATTCTTGTGTGAACTATGCTTGAGACAAACAGAAAGATGAATGAGTGAGGCTGAAGGAGAATCTAGATAAATATTAAGTAACAAGATGGAGAATTTAGACAAGTGGGTATGCTCCAGTGGCAAGAGCAGTCCACTTTCAACCTAGAGGTTTGGAGTTCGAGTCATCAAGGGAACAAACTATGAAAAGATTGTTGTGCAGTCATGGGTAGGGGAGTTTGGGCATGCTGTTACCTTGTAAAGGAAAAAAAAAGATAGAGGATGTATTTATCTTTTTATAATTCTGATGTTTTCTTCTTTTAGAGGATGCGTTTTATGTTTAATGTTTATTGATTGCAAACATTCCCAGATCCCTGCCTTTTGAATCCCCTCCCCCCCTTTTCCTGTTGAATATAATTGATGTTTGTCTTTTATTGTCCTTGTCCGAGAAGGCTCAGGCATTGACCATCGGTATTTGTTATCTCGAAGCAAGCGGCCACTTTCAGCTGTAGTAAGTTGCAAATTGGTTGCATTTATGCTGCTTTTTCATTTTATGTTCCTAGCTTCTTGTCTACACCTAGACGTATCTTTGAGGCACCCTCTTTCTGCCTATGCAGGTAGATAATCCACATCGTATAGATTCCGTTGGAGTTTCTCGATTGCAGTTAGAAAGCTCTTCTCCAACTGCAAGCCAAAGGTTCATGCCATTATCTTTGCTAGTGGACGTCCTTTTAAACTAGGATAGTGTCTTGCAGATACTTTACCTCAGTAATTTATGACTTTGTGCTTTCTTTCATTCAGTATGTTATCACATAGCCGTGGACCTGTTGCTACACCATCTTTTGTCTATTATCGCCAGCTAGGCAGTGGCCAGTCACCAGGTGGGTTAATACTGCAATTACTTGGTTCTTGACATAATTTTTGACTCAATAGTTTTTGCTCTTTTGAGTATATCTTAGTGTTTAAGTTGTCTCCTCAATGTGTCTTGTCAGGTTCAGTTTATGGAGTCGGAAGCTTTCCGAGTTCTTTTCAGGTATAGAAATGAATGATCTGTGGTCGTTGTTACTGTTCTCAGTTTTGCATGGCAAGCTTTCAGTTGTTCATTGGAATTCCCAGCTATTTCCCATTCCATTTCTATTATATATTATATACACCTGGCACACTTACAAACTTGTGCTTCCCGCCTTTCACAAAGATTTTATACCAGTAGAATACACAAGGATTCTCCACCCATTATTATCTCTATTATAGAGATGACATGTCGAAAGATAGAGATAGAATCGAGATAGATCTTCTTTCTTCTATCTCTCTTGCGTCATTCATCATCTTGAGCACCCGATTTGAACTGAACCTCATTCTATTGAGATTTTATCCTTTTTTTAAAACTGAAACTCAGTTGCCTATCTGATCCTTGGTCTAATTGGGCCTTTCTCTATAGTTCGAATCGAATAGCGCTCCAATTTATGCTAATTGTTGTATATTGCATATTTTTCAATTTAATGGCCTGCAAACTGCACCTTATTTTAAAGATTTGTTGCTTGATTCTGCATGTGGATAGTAGTATACCTCACTGTTGGGAAAGCAAATCTTGTGTAGAATACACTTGCAATTGTGGGGGATGCATCTTCTTTTTATGAAAGTATGAACAGTAGGCCATATTTAAGCCCTCCAGAAAGGAAAAAGAAAGAAATGGCATGTAAATGGACCAACTCCAAACCTTTTAACTCCATTCTGTTCAATGTCCAATGACCTAGGATTTTTTCATATTCCTGATTAGCAAGTTCACTTTTGCAAAATGACTTTAAGTGGTTTATAGTTTATACAACCTGATTGTGATGATTATTTTCCTTGAAAAAGTTCTTAAGCTAAGGAGACTTCCTCCTTAGTCCGTATATGCTGATGATGCCTGTTGAATCTTGCTTGTGTCTAAAGAAGTTCAAAATTTATTCATTCTATTTCGGGAAGAATGAAAAGCTCTAGCCATTGAGCTCCGTTGCTAAAGAACAAAAGTTTCTAAATATAATTGATAAATTATAGAAAGAATTACAAGAAAATACACATGGCTTCACACCATAACAAAAAATGGCCCATGTTTTTAAGTTTTACCCGACCTAGCCCATATTGTATATATTTTCAAAACATTAGCTCTTGCAAATTCAAAATGTGTGTTCTTACAACCATTGCTTCTAAAAGCTATGGAGTTAAATTTGTGTTCTCACAACCATTGCTTTCACTTTCTCTTTTTCTCACATCTTATACATATGCTTCAAGGGGCCGTCCGCCATTACTACTTCTCCCCCTATGTCACCTGGTTGCAATGTAAAAAAATGGGAAAATTTCACATAAGAACAACTGGGCTCCCTACTTTTCAATTTTATAGCCCATATTTCAATTTACAACCAACTAACCCAAAAATAATAGGCTAGGATTCAACATCCAACTCCAATAGGTTATCAAAATTACTATTTAATTTTAAAAAAAGATTGCTCAAGTTTTTAAGCTAATTTTTGAATCAGTAACTGTGACTCAAATATTAGTTCAACAAACCAAATCCATTTGGGTGGTGAAAATTAGATTTTTAACAAGCTTAAATATGTGTGTTTAAATTCCGAATTTGATTTTATGAGAAATTTGGAGTGGGTGTTATATAGACTTGTTAGAAATAGTATAAGGAGGTTGTATATAAGTCATTTAATGGAGATTTGGACTGGTTTTGAACAAGAATTGCAATTGAAAATCGTGGAAGAAGTTCGTCTACATACGCTTGTATAAAGGTGTATAAAAGTGTATAATAGTGTATAAGATGTATTTATACACTCATATATACTATTATACAAGATTATACATAATTATACAAAAAACTGACTTCATCTTCTTCCTTGCGGCTTTTCTGAAATTTAACTCAAATCTTGCTCAAATCTACTCCGAATCACTTCAAATTGAAATTTTGAACTCCTTTTGATATTTTTTCAATCAATTGGAACAACACCCAATCCATAAAACTAACAAACTCAAAAAAGTCTATTTTCGAAAGCAAAGCTTTGAATTGCCTTCAATGGTGGACTTTTACTCTTCAATTTTTTAGAAAGAATTATAAGAAAATACACATGACTTCACACCATAAAAAAAAATGGCCCATGTTTCTAAGTTTTACCCGACCTAGCCCATATTGTTAATTAAATAGTAATTTTGATTACCTATTGGAGTTGGATGTTGAATCTTAGCCTATTATTTTTGGGCTAGTTGGTTTTAAATTGAAATATGGACTATAAAATTGAGAAGTAGGGAGCCCAATTGTTCTTATGTGAAATTTTCCCTAAATTATATCTTTGTATACATTCTTATCAAATTATTTTAATCAAGACCTTCCAGTCGTGTTGTTTTTCTCCTTTCTAAGTTATATTTATAGACATTTCTCTTTCTTTTCAACATTAAAGGAAGGTCGAAATGTTAGAGGCTGACATTTTCTGAGCTGTAGCTCAGAATAGAGTTTCTGATCGTTGTTTCTGTTTGGCTTGCAGTCTCAGGAGCGTGGCCCTTATGGTGGACATAGTAGCATATATCGTAGATGTGAGTAAACTTCTTCTGGTATCTTATTGGCTTTTAGAATGCCTTTTTAAATTAGCTTGGCTGATTGCGCCTTTTTCGCTTGATTTATGCTTTGAAACCCTTCCTTCCCTCCTTGCTAGTGATCTTACAAATGAGGTGTTCCTAATACTCAGATGCTGTGTCCTGACTAATGTAGTCATAAGCAAAGGGTCTCAAATGTTGGTTTCTTTTCCTGCTTGTCTTGCTTTTTTTCTCTTTAGTTTGGTTGGTTGGGCGGTTACATTTGAGTGTGTCCAAATGAACCCTTTCCTTATATCTGATCTGAACCCACAATGTCACATGGTGATGCCTATAAGACTAATCTTGATTCACTATTTGTCAAAATCTTAATCGTTTTTTTTTTTTGGTAGTGGTGGGTGGGGTGGGGTGGGATTCAGGAGTTTATTGCTCTGGTTTTCATCCGTCCTTTTGAGAATTATTTGAAGATTAAGAGTTCTCGATGGTCATCTTGGTTTTCTGTGCATGTTGTATTAGTTTCATATTACTGTACCTACAACATTTGGTATAGCTTCTTTTTGGACCTTGGTAACAGTGTCAGATTCTTTTTTCCCCAATTTTTGGTTGAGTCCCTTGTTAGTCGTTTAGTAGTTCCCTCTTAAAAACATGGTTTCCAATGTTTTGGAATTCGTCTGGGTTTCTTCAGTATAAATTTAATCATTGCTTCAGGTTTTTGCATTTCTATTCCAACATTAGATTAGTAGTCGACAGAAGAACTGAAATTTAATCATAAGCTGCCGTGAAGTATCTGCAAACTGTGGGGTTGACTAGAAGTCACATATGATCTTATTGCAGCATTTTATGTTCTACGTGATCTTATTGTTATTCTTCGTTGGTTTCTACAGATTGAAGGAGCGATTTTGGGTTTTGGCAATGCTTGCTGACCTGATGTTTCTAGCAAGACATGTTATACACTGACAAATATGAAATCCAATTTGGGAGTTTTGATATGTAAAGCAAACGCATCAATGATCTCGTTAAATTATATGCAAGCTCATACTAATGTTTTCTAGTTGAGTAATGTTATGGGAGTTTTGATATGTAAAGCAAACGCATCAATGATCGCGTTAAATTATATGCAAGCTCATACTAATGTTTTCTAGTTGAGTAATGTTCAGGGGTTTTTGCCATTTCATATGTGGCGGCTAAGACCCTCCTCTCCCCCTCCCCTCGGCCCCTTCCTGTAGTCTCTACAAATTTTGGCCATTTGTATCTTCAGTCAATATTGACGGAGTTTGGTTGATTTCCAAGGCCAACATAGGATCCGTTTTGCAATTCATCAATGTGGTGAAATTCTGTCATCTGTCAAAGTTTATCAAATGCCAGGACTCTTCGAAACAATAAGTCTAACGGTATTAATAATTCATTCAGCTAAATTTAATTAGTTTGGATTGATGCGTAGGGAACTAAATTGAGTAACCCTTAAATATCTTTTAAGAAAGATGGGGTGTGATGAGATTCAAGCAGAAAGTGTTAGGTCTAGTAGTATTATTTATTAACCATGAGCTATTAAGATATCCAAACCTTGACGGAGAACTAGTTAATCTTTGATAATATTATTGAGCATGCCAATTTTATTCTTTACTACAGTATGTTTTAAGTTCGCCAGACAGCTTCTATCAATTATACTCCTGTATAGTTCAACCTAATTAAAGTAACTGAACGTGGATTCACTTAGCCTTATCAAACATAGCGTCATAAAAATAGGTGATGACTGTTTATTTCAGCAGTTAGTAACGCTGATTTGAGTTATATTCTATTGTTGCATGGCAAAACACGGAGTATTACAGGGAATGGTCACATGGGCATTGTGTACTAAGTGAAAAATCTTGTAGCTTTGGCAAAATATTAGCACTCGAGTAATTTTGTTCGTATTCTCTCTTTTCATTCTTCTTAATCTTTTCTGCAATAAGATTTTTGCTTGGGATGCTTAGTTTTATTGGTTGAATTCCTTTATTGATTCTATGCTAATACTTCTGAATTTGTGTTGCTTCATCAATTCCCTCAAATTCCACATATCCCTGCTATCTTTTTCTTTGCTTATTTTCCGTTCTAGTTGTTTAAAGGATCCCACTTATTTATGCCAAAGCAGAACTCAAAGGTGCTGACTTGCAAACAATCATGAAAACAGAGGATGGCAATTCTTTGGTTTGCATTCATTTAGAGTACATAAATCTTCTTCACGCCTTCCAAATAAATTTGAGGATAACATCATCAAAATAGAGCCGATATGATTTCCTCAGAGAGAGAATGCTCTAAAGAAAAACTTAAAAAAGAAGAATGGGATGCCCGGGGACAGTACTACTAACCTACAGAATAATATCTTAGCAAGCACAATTATTAAAAATCAATAGAAAATTTCCTTTTCAAGTTAAAGATCACCATGAGTAATGCCCCGAGGGGTTTGTTTCTTCCAACTGGCTCACTTGGCGCTGGCAAGCTGGGTGCGGATGGCCTTGGCTGCAGAAACCATGGCTTGGAGTGCTGGCTTCACCTCGGTGTACTTGCGGGTCTTAAGACCACAGTCAGGGTTGACCCACAAGATGTTGGTGTCAAGAACAGCAAGCATCTTGTTCACTCTATCAGCGATCTCTTCAGTTGATGGTATTCTTGGAGAGTGGATGTCATAGACACCAGGGCCAATTCCAGCACCATATTTCACTCCCTCCCTGAAAACTGAGAGGAGCTTCTCATCGGAACGTGAGTTCTCAATTGTGATCACATCAGCATCCATGTCGATGATGGAGTGGATAATGTCATTGAAGTTGGAGTAGCACATGTGAGTGTGGATCTGGGTAGTGTCCTGGATATCGACATTGGTGATTCTGAAGGAGTGAACGGCCCAGTTCAAGTAGAAAGCATGCTCAGCCTTCCTAAGAGGCAACCCCTCTCTCAATGCAGCTTCATCGATTTGGATGACAGTGATGCCTGCCTTCTCCAAATCCTCCACCTCATCCTTAATGGCCAAAGCAATCTGGTAGCAGGTCTCAAATCTGGAGATGAAGATGACGCACATCAACATCAACTCGTAAAAACAATTTCCGATGGGGGGTAAAGATCAAATATTAATTACCTTGGCTGGTCATTTCTGACAAATGACCAATTGAGAATGGTAACTGGTCCTGTAAGCATTCCCTTCATTGGGCGTTTGGTCATGCTCTGAGCTATACTGGACCAGAATACAGTCATTGGCTTTGGGCGACTGACATCACCATAGATGATTGGTGGCTTCACACATCGAGATCCATAAGATTGAACCCATCCATTAGCAGTGAAAGCAAAACCAGAAAGTTGTTCCCCAAAGTATTCAACCATATCGTTCCTCTGCATCCATTGAATATCCAAAGTGACTAAAGATGAATCGGAAGATATCAAAGACCCAGAATATGCATAAAGTAAGAAAAAAGAAGCAGCCGCCTAGCAAGCATGTGAGTCGCCTTACCTCGGGCTCTCCATGAACCAAGACATCAATGTCAAGCTCTTCCTGGAGGTCAACAACCTTCTTGATTTCCTCCTTGATGGCTTTAACATACTCTTCCTCAGAGATCCTAGAAACAAATGGTATTTATCAGAATACAGGTTTGACAACATTGACAATGACAAGAGCTAGTACAAGACTCACTTCTTGGCCTTGTATTCACGACGAACTCTTCTGAGCTCCACTGTCTGAGGGAAGGACCCAATGGTGGTTGTCGGGAGAACCGGGAGGTTAAGTTTCTTTTGTTGGGCATCAAGCCTAGCACTAACATTTGTTGCACGGCGGTGGTCAGAACCTCTGAGAGCAGCAGCCTGACAAAACAAAATAGAAGCCCAAGCTGGTAAGTTAAGCATACTCCCTAACAAAATGACAAAATAAACTGTAAATAGCTCATGACTTACAGCCTTTTGAACAGCTTCATTTGTCACTCTTGGGGAGGTCTTTCTGGAAGCTTGAGCAGCAGCGCTAGCGGAGAAGAATGCCTGAAAATACAACCAAAACATTTGGTCACGAATGATAGAATAATCTAGTAAGGATAAAATCACAAACTTTGATTTTTTGGCAGGCACTCTTCTCGAGACCTTTTCGGGTAGGAATGAAGTATACCTCATCCTTGTCACCAGCCAATGCCTTGGCAAGAGCATTCACTTCAACAACTTTTTGAGCAGCAAATGCCAACCATGATTTGATTTCATCATCTAGCTTGGTCTCATTGATGAGATCAACAGCAGTGTGGAGCAATGAGCAAGATGTAGAGACAACAAGCTTATCTGCATTATTAAGTTCACAGAAAAAATTATCTTCTGCAGCAAAGTACCAACAAAATAAGCCATGCAGCGTGGAGATGTGGGTTACATACCTTTTCCTACAATGCCCTCAAGTGATTTCAAGAGCTCAAGAGATGCAGCAAGATCATTAGCCCAGATGTTCCTCCCATCAACCACTCCTGCAAACAAGTACTTTCCTGAGGGGAAGCCACCCTTGATCAAATCAAGGGTCTGAGTTCCACGAACCAAGTCAAAACCAAAGGCAGTAACTCCCTTCAAAGCAGTAAGGGTTTTGAATGCGCCAGCAGGAACATCAGCAAAGTAGGTCTCGATGAGAACATCAAGGCCAGATAGAGTTGATTCCAGTTCAGCATACGCCTTGGTGAATGCTTCCAATTGGTGAGCCTCAAGATCCAACACAAGGGTAGGCTCATCAAACTGAATCCAGGAAGCACCAGCAGCCTTCAACTCGGAAATGACTTCCCTGCAATGATGTTATTGAGTTAAAATGGGAATGTCTACAGAAATAGATGACTGAGACAAAGAAAAGAGTTTATTTCTTACTTGTAGATTGGAAGGATTTTTTCAAGAAGTGATAAAAGGGGGAAAGATTTCTCAACACCCTTAGCAGGTTTAGATAGTAACAGGTATGAGACTGGACCAATAAGTACTGGGACAGTATTTACACCAAGCTGCGCGAAGAGAAAGATCAAGATCAATCAATCATCAGTCCTATCTCTTAATTACATTTAAAACAAACCAAAGGTACATACGAACAGTGAATTTAACAAGACACTTGATAGTTGTAATAAACATATGGGGAATAATGAACCAACCCCTGCCTCTAAACAAACTGAAATGAGAAAAACTCAAAAGAACATGTATATGTATATTCTCTCTTTCTCTCCACACCACCCAATTTGTATCACAGACCACAAGGTTTCTGCTATAAGGTTCCCGTAAAAGTGAACACTACATTAATAATGCTCCTGTTCAAATAACTAAGATAAATGGATATGTCTCGTGAAATCAAAACTAAGAATTAATAAAAGTCACATACCCCTTTAGCCTCTTTGTACTCGTCCACTGCCTTGTGAGAAGCATAAGAGAAGTTAACATCTGGTCCCAATTCAGGGACAATGAAGTGGCTGGATCAAATAGTGATGATCAATATGAATTCAGAATAATAATAATAATAATAATAACTGTTGATTCAAATGATATTCGTGTCACTCACTAGTTGGTATCAAACCACTTGGTCATCTCCATAGCAGGGACAGAGGCATTTCCTCTGGCCATGGAGAAGTAAGTGTCGAATCCGATCTCACCACCGGTCCAGTTGTATCTAGATGGGACGGCACCGAGCATAGCAGTTGTGTCAAGCACCTGATCATAGTAAGAGAATGTGTTGCTGGGAATGTACTTAATGCCAGCATCAGCCATCTGTTTCCAAATGGATGACCTGAGATCTGCAGAGACCTTCTTCAAGTCCTCAGCACTGCTCTTTCCATCCCAGAAGGATTCGAGAGCAAATTTCAGCTCTCTCTTTGGGCCCATACGAGGATATCCAACTATGTGAGATGCCATTTTTCTGCTTCACCAAATTCAATCAGTCAGACGAGAATTCAACAGAACCCATTGATATAGTAAAGATCCTATCTTTTCTTGAATATGAAATAATGTGCACAAAGAAGGTGAATTGTTGCAAAGCAGAGCGTATGAAACCTTAGAAAATGTAAAAGAGCAAACAAGCAAACGTTGCAAAGAAAATCCTCAACGAATTGAACGATCTAATTAAGTCGATCAGATCTAAAACTCCAGATCTAAGTTGCATCAACCAAAAAATATGGATACATTAATGATTAATCTAAATCTACAATTGTCCAAAGTCAGCACATCACAGAGATCTAGCACTCACCCTCCTCATGCATACACAAATGAGAGAGCAAACACATTAAACATTAGAACAAATGTGTTCATGCCAATAGATTTAAATAAATAAAAAAACATGTGAAGTAAAACAAAGAACTGAACTTGAAATGAAATCTGAACGTGAGCATGAGGCTAAAAGATAGAATTTTGGCAATACGTGCAATATGCAAATGAATCAAGAATTATTTCATACCAATAGATCTGGATCAAATGAAGAAACAATAATATGCAAAAGAGAAGTATATTGAACGTGGGCAAAGAGAAGGAGAAAGAAGATAGGCAGTAGAAATAGTACAAGGTAAAACAGGGAGACCCACAAAAGGCAGCAACAACATAGCGTACCTATAGGAAGAGATAGAAGCGGGAAGAAAGATGACTGCTTCTTGTTCTTCGACACAAAATTAGCAGAGGAAAAAGGGCTGACGCGAGTTTGAAGAGGGGAAGTGTATGGTGTTTATATAGGAGAAAATGGGAGATTCAGAGTTGGTGGCAATGGTAGATCTGGAAATTTAAAAATAATTACAGCAAATAAAAATGGAGGGCCAAAAGGGGAGTATAATATACCACTCTTTGCTGACGCGCTAACAACAATGGCCGATTTAATGGCAATTAGAAAATCATGTCGGAGTCTATCTCCAATGGGTTTTGGGTTTGAGTTTAAGTTATGCATTTATAAATGTAGCAATATTTATAAATCCAATGCAGAGGCTAGGGTTCTTTTAAAAAAAAAAAAATTACTCCCTCCCGTCCGTAATAAATGATCAATTTATTTTTTTATTTTAATCCAAAATAAGTATCAATTTATATACTCCCTCCGGTTCACAATAAGTTTCTAATTTGCTTTTTCATTTTGGTTCAAAATAAGTGTCTAGTTATATAATCAAGAAAGAATTCAATTTGTTTTTACAAAATAACCCCTATGTACATATCCCTAAAATATTTTTTCACTCCTCACATTAAATATTTAATTAGGGGTAGTTTAGTCATGCTAGATATTTTTGTATATGATTTAGTATTTTCTTAATGGGCGTACTAAAAGCAAACTAGACACTTATTGTGAACCGAATGGAGTAATTAAGAAAAAATGCAATTTGTTTTTCCAAAATTACTCTTATTTACGTATCCCTAAAAAATCATTTACTCCTCACATTTGAGAAGAGAAGTATATGTTTCTATAACTATGGTGCAATAATTAATTAAGGGTAATTTAGTCACACTAATTATGTTCATCTAGAATTTAGTATTTCCTTAATGAGTGTGCCCAAAGCAAATTGGTCACTTATTGTAAACCGGATGTAGTAGCATAAATCATATTGTAAATCATAGTACACTGCAAATGAAAGAAAACTAACCACCACCAACAACAAAAAAAAAAAAAAAAAAATCTAATGAAATCTCACAAGTGGAGTCTGTGGAGAGAAAAGTGTATGCAGACCTTATTCTTACCTTGTGCCAGTAGAGAAACTGTTTCTGAAATACTCTTGGCTCAAGAATAACTAACCAACTATTACGAATGAAATTTATAAAATTCAAGAAGATATTTAAATTGATTTTATTCGACCTTAAATAAAGAAAGAATATATTTCATTAGGTTCAAAATAAATGTAATTTGATGTTCTTCAATATCTCTCGCACAACTTTTTTTTTTAATCATCTATTGAGTAAGGGTAAACTTGAAGGAGAAAAATGCTTTGTTGATTTCCTAAGGACCAATTTGGCTAAAACAATACTTAATTTGGAACGATGGAGTAATATATAGTAACTGGAAAATAGAGCATTAGGAAGTGAGGATTGAGGAAGTTATTGGGTTTACTTCATTTGAGCAAAACAATTAATGCTGATGTCTGTCACTGTGTTGCTTTCATTCTAATTCTAAGGTAAGGAGATTCATTCATGTTACAAATACACTACTTCTCACTCTATATTTTACCAATGTTGCCAAAAAAATTATGATTCTTATACCTCATGCTTCAACGTTCCCGCTTCTTTTATTTTTTTCATTTTTTTATTAAGATTTATGGATAAATTAATATTGTAAATAGTTGACATGTAATCTCTTCCTTTCTTTCACTTTAAGGTCTATTTTGTTTAGATCATTTGAAATATATATTTTTTCCTTTTCTAAGTTTCTGGTGAAAAAAGGGGCTCTACTTTTTCTGCTTTGTCAGCTGGATCTACTTTGGTTTCAGACCATTCAACTCACTATCAACTTGGCATATTGAAAGCTTAATGAGCCAACATTAATTAAATAAACTAGAATCTGTGACAAATGTATTCTGGTGTAAAGTTTATGATAAAAAATATTTATTACAAAAATTATAACTTGAAAAATAACACTTCTAATTTTCAACTTTTTTAAAATAATTATATCATTTTATAAAAATGAGAATAACCGCATAGATTTTAAATATATAAAATTTATTCTAAAAATATTAAACAAGTAGAGTTTTGTACAAAAAAAGTTAAATTGTTTAAATTTTAATCCTCAAAATCTTTAATCAAAAGAAAATCCTCAAAACTCCATTCTTTTAGTTTGAATATAAATATAATCCTTTTCAGAAAACTCCAAAGAAAAAGTTGCACGGTGGGTGGAATTAAGAAGTTGGTGTGCTGTAGTTGGTGAAGAAATTAGAAAAACCACGTGAGCACAAACCTTGGTATTTGGTATTACTTGCCTGCGCCGATGTATTGGTATTTTTCAAATACATCATAAGTTCATTGAAATTTTAATAAATATTAAACTCATAATTAGAAAAATGTAGTAACAAATTAATGGTGAGAATATAAATATGAATATTACATTCATTAAATATAAATGCAGGATCCACAATGGCTAGTAGGTTGTTAGTCATGGGCCACTTTCTCCTCACTACGGTTGGGAACTTTCATATTAAAGGGAAGCAAATCTCATTTTGAATATCCAAATTACCTTTTCAATATTTTTTAAATAATTTTTGCAGCAGTCAAAGAAATGCAACAGAAAGTTTGTTGTGGGAGTAGGTGATCTGTCCCCACTCTCAAGATCCATACTAAAGAATAGCGGAGATGGGACTTTGTATATAAATCTATATCTATATTATATTAAAAGGCGAATAGTTTGCAATATAGTTAAGTCAAGTGACAAGTTAAAATGAAGTCACTTGGCAATTTTAAGATAACATAAAAAATTTGGACCATAAATGAAAAAATTTATATTCTATATCTATATTATATTAAAAGAAGAGTAGTTTGCAATGTGGTTAAGCCAAGTGACAAGCTAAAATGAAGTCACTTGGCAATTTTAAGACAACATAAAAAATTTGGACTATAAATGGAAAAATCTATATTATATTAAAAGGAGAGTAATTTGCAATGTTGTTAAGCCAAGTGGCAAGCTAAAATGAAGTCACTTGGTAATTTTAAGACAACATAAAAAATTTAGACTATAAATGGAAAAATATTTAATGAAAGTAGTAGTCCAATATTTTATGTAAATTATATTTTATTCTTTAATTAATCAAAGCTAAATATTTTAATATTTAAACTAAAAATGTTCTCTTTTTGCGAATATGTTGGACGTACACAAAGAGGGATGCAACTTTCATTAAGCAAACAAATAGATATGTGTATAATTCAGTTATGGTAGGTATACCTTTTTGAGAAAAAATTAATTAAAATTTCGTTTTATATTTTACATATTAATTTTAGGTTGAAATAATAATTCTATATTTAGTACAAGCTTTGTATCTGACCTTATTTGCGAACAATATACATTAATATAGATATCATATACATTATTATAGGTATCTTTAATTAAATTTTGTGTATAATTCAATTATGGTAGGTATTATTTTCTAATAAAGAAATAATTAAATAAACATTTTTTTATGATAAGTGTATAATAAGTATTTTGGTAATAAGTATTTGCTGAAAGAACTAGCCCCAAAAGGGTTGCGAGATAGGTGGATTTGATCTATGAGTGAGATTCTACTTATATTTATAATTACAATTTCATCTTAGTACTTATCAAGTCGACTTAAGAAAAAATTCTTT
>MU674433.1:45413-68903 GCA_026770625.1 Nicotiana glauca
GATTTCATTGGCCTTTCAGTGTTACTGGGCATGCCTTGTCATTTTGACATGTGGCATGATCCCATTGGCTCTTCCGCTTGACTTGGCGTGCCACGTCATTTCACGCGTGGCACCAAACTGGGCCTATAGGAAGATTACATATTGGGCTTAATGAAGTGGGCTCATCACTTTAGCCCAATTAAATGGGCTAGCCCTATGGATTAAGACTTATTTATTTAATCCATACATATTGGACTTATATAATTAATTTATTTATATTAGCCAATAATATTTATTTGGATCAATATATCTTGAACTTAAAATATAATCCAAATTATTTTATGAATTTAATTTTAATAAAATTCATATGCCTACAAGTATCACAAAAACAATCTATATTATATTAAAAGGAGAGTAGTTTGCAATGTGGTTAAGCCAAGTGGCAAGCTAAAATGAAGTCACTTGGTAATTTTAAGACAACATAAAAAATTTAGACTATAAATGAAAAAATATTTAATGAAAGTAGTAGTCCAAGATTTTATGTAAATTATATTTTATTCTTTAATTAATTAAAGCTAATTATTTTAATATTTAAACTAAAAATGTTCTCTTTTTGCGAATATGTTGGACGTACACAAAGAGGGATGCAACTTTCATTAAGCAAACAAATAGATATGTGTATAATTCAGTTATGGTAGGTATACCTTTTTGAGAAAAAATCAATTAAAATTTCGTTTTATATTTTACACATTAATTTTAGGTTGAAATAATAATTCTATATTTAGTACAAGCTTTGTATCTGACCTTATTTGCGAACAATATACATTAATATAGATATCATATACATTATTATAGGTATCTTTAATTAAATTTTGTGTATAATTCAATTATGGTAGGTATTATTTTCTAATAAAGAAATAATTAAATAAACATTTTTTTATGATAAGTGTATAATAAGTATTTTGGTAATAAGTATTTGCTGAAAGAACTAGCCCCAAAAGGGTTGCGAGATAGGTGGATTTGATCTATGAGTGAGATTCTACTTATATTTATAATTACAATTTCATCTTAGTACTTATCAAGTCGACTTAAGAAAAAATTCTTTCTGTTCTCTATTATCTGTAATTAGATACCGCGCTTCCAAGAAATCAGTTTCAGTATGATCGCATGAAAATTTGGATATTTGATGTGTATTCTTCTTTAAAATTGTTAAGTTATTCAAGCAGTAGTCTTTTGATAGGTGCACGTATCACTTTTAGGCGTAATAAAAATGAGAAATTGAAGTATCACAAAAACAAAATAAAAAGTAGAGAGGTTTTGCATACAAATTTAGATATTTAAGTCGTTCTTGAGAAAGATTATAAATTTATTTATCAATAAGTTTTTACGATATATGTTTTTCTTCAGTTTTAGTGTTGATCATGATTGGTAATATAAAGATCGGTAAAACAGCATTCTCCCATAAATTTTCTCTAAGCTTTCCCCTTTATAGTGATGCATGATTTTGCTATGTTCAATATGCTTTACTATGTTACTTTTTTCGCATTATATACATCTATAACAAGCATAAGGGGATAAAATATTTGCTTCTACAGCTAATATAAGATTATTTTATATTTACAGTTGATCATTTAATTATGATATCTTAGTTCTGATTGCTTTCAACGAAGCTATCAAATTGTATGTCTTTCAATAGTGCTGGATTAGGATTAATCATGTATTTATGCACATTTTAATTTGATCGTGTATTCAGGCATGTTTTAAGATCATTATCTACACAAAATTGTAATATGTAATTTTTGGAATCCAAAAAGTTGTTGTTAATAGATGTTCTTTGCAATATTGCTTTAACCTTTGAATTTATTGGGTATGCTTATCAATTGCAAAAATGGCTCAGAAACAAACAATTTCGATAGTGCAATACTCCTAGAGCTTAGTTATTAAATGGTTTGACCTCAACGTAATAGAAAAGGTAAAATTTCATGTTGTTGACATAGATTAGGACAGTAAAGAAAATATTTGTGTGACTTTTTCCTCGGATTTTGGATTTTTTGTAAACTATATTTTGTGTAATGAAATAAAAGAGAAGTAGATTTTAATTGGTTATGATACGTAAAAAAATAAAAATTATTAAAAATATTAGTGGATGTTACAATAAAATACATAACTTCTTTGTTATTAATTTGGACAAATTCAATATCACAAATTAGTAATACATATGATATTATTTGATTATAGATAAAAATATCACTATATATACATATGATATTATTTGATTATAGATAAAAATATCACTATATATATATGTGTGTGTGTCCTTTAATTTCATATAAATTTTAGTATTTTTAATATAATTCGCGCATCGCAAGGGTTCTAATACTAGTTTTTATATTAGGAATCACATTGTGCTCAAGTTGTGATTGTTTCCATCCACCGAAGTCAGATATTTTGGTAGCCACAAATAAAAAAATTCACTTTGGGGTAGTTTGTTTTGAAGTATAAAAAGTTAATTTCACTATTATTTTTCCTTTATCACTTATAGATCATTTGGTTTCGGTATAAAATTTTGCATGACTAGCCTAACTTTAGACCGTTATGTTTGATCAGTCATATTGTCAGATTGCAAGTCAAGTTTGCAGCTCTGTAACCCAAAACAACAACAATCCAGTAAAATCTCATAAGTAGAGTCTGGAGAGGGTTTGAGTATACGCGGACCTTACCCCTATTCCGAAGAGTAGAGAGACTGTTTCCGATACACCCTCGATTCAAAAAAGATGAAAAGAGAGACAATAGAGAATCAAATGAAGCTCTCCGGTAACAACATAAGTCATTGATCAATCTGCTAATTTTTCTAATGATTTTACCAATTTGTATCTCAATCCAATAGTATTCATATCCTACAGAAAAACAATCCGTTCATTTGGCACAATACTCAAACATGCATCATATTAATTAATAAGTGGTGTTTTTGTTGTAAATAATTATAAAATCAACGATACAAATATGCTACGTTAAGTTGCGGACGGACTTAAGTGCTTCAAGTTGATTGAACGTTACATAATTTTTTAAAAATGGATGTGCTCAAAGTGGATATCTAATGCAATTTTTGCTGTTTTATAGCTGGGTGGGCCTATTAACCCTAGCAAGTAGCCCATGCTAGCACGTCATCCAAGTTAGGGATGAAATGGCATCGTTCGCATTTGGCGGGGAATTGATTTACACATCCTGCTGCGATTGCCTCTTTTTAGTTTGCTCATTCACTAACAGCTTTCCCGAACACCCCTAGGAAAATTAGTCGCGAATCAGGTCAAATTTCTTCACTTTTCTCTGTTTCTGAATCTCGAAAGTCACAAAAATCTGATGAATTTCATTGGAAAAAAATAAAATTGAAGATTTCTAGTGTTGGATTTGCGAACCATTGTAAACCTTCAACTTTAAATTAAATTGAAGAAGCTTTCGTGCTTATTTTTCTTTGAAGAAGTAATTTTGCATACGACTTGACTAACTATATTCATGCCCATTGTGCATAGAGCATTTCTCGTTTTTTTTTTTTTGCGGAAGTATTTACTATGAAATGCTTGGCTTTACACTAATTTACCCCTCACCCGAGCCTTTCTTTGCCTCTGATATTAGCTACTTACTTCATGATCTCTCTATTTGCTCTTTATTTTATGCTATTTTAAATTTTTTGAGTTTCTTGACACTGAAATTCTGCATACTACTTTATTTAGTGGTTTCAATCAGACTTGTATAGTTGGTCTAGCTTTTTATTCCATATTGTTTTAACTTCTTTTTTATTTATTTTATAAAGATGTGGACGATTTCTTTCTCTGAACTTTGTGAATTGAATGTTCCCCTTTTCGTCATTAACAAGATAACTTGTAAAAACTCGGTAGTTTCCCTTGGGGATTGTTTAATATGTAATTGGAAAATTAAACTTCAAAAATTACAGTGCTTTCCTTTTTTGTCTAGCATAAGGATTATAAAAATTTGTCGCCTAATATCTACTCTCAGGCTCCTGTTTTCCACATTCTCTTATAGTAGTTTGGCTCAAATTTGAAGATGTTGTGGGTTGACAAGTACCGCCCCAAAACCCTAGGCAAAGTTATTGTCCACGAGGATGTTGCTCAAAATCTTCAAAAGCTGGTAAAACTTCTTTTATTTGTAGTATACACCTTTGTGAATTCTCTAATTATTCACTGTTTGTGACCCTTTTCTTTACGCTTACTATTAGGTGTCAGTGGGAGATTGTCCTCATCTTCTCTTTTATGGCCCTTCCGGGTCAGGGAAGAAAACTCTGATTATGGCACTTCTGAGGCAGATTTTTGGTCCAAGTGCCGATAAGGTAACTCCGTCTCTTTTCAATTGATTTCTTTTTATGTGTTTTCTTTGCTAAAATATGAAATTTGCTGCTTAATTGATCTCTTAAGTAATATGGTTTCCATTGGTTGGACAACTGATGCAGGTTAAGGTTGAGAACAAGATTTGGAAAGTTGATGTAAGCTTTTCCTTGAATTTCTTTTTTCAGGTTGCAAGTATGTTAATGTGAATTTTGTGTATAGCTGTATTATTCTTAGTTCTGTACATAAATCAAAATATTTAGATCAGTAGGTTCCTATTTTTTTCCGGGCAAAGGGCTGTTCAAGTCAACAATATAAGGAAAAACATTAAGAAGAAATCTTGGTACTTGAAGTGTCTAGAGAATATTTCAATGCTTTTTTTTAATTTAAAAGTAAGACATGGAAAAAACAACTGAATAATCCAATAATTGACAAAGTTACTTAATAATTACAACTCAATCTGGTGCCTTAACGAATAGTCAGGAAATTTGTCTCATGCATTACAAACACTACGGTAATCAGAGCATAACCATAATACAAACTAAAGTAGAAAAATGAAGCTCATCGTCCTCCCAATCCAACTTGGCAAATATCTTGCAAACTTCCAACCGTGGTTGAAATCTGGTCTTCGAGGTGTTTGCTTTCGAGGGAAATAAAGTTGGAAGATCTATTCCATCCAATAATTGTTCTTCATATTGCATAAACATGAAGCTTTGGGGGTTGGCCTGGTGGCAATTGACTTGAGCCTTGGGGTTTGCTCCCTTTCAAGGTCTCAAGTTCGAAACCCACTGGGTGCAAACAATTTCTGAGGGCCATCGGACTGGGTAAAAGTGACAACAACCGGTGACTTCCATGGTTAGGAATCAATTGCAACTGATATCCTTCTTTCTTTCTATATTCTTTAATTCTTTTAGAAGTTTTAGTTTTACTTTACCCATGTGTGTGTATTTTTTCTCTTTGTTTTAGTAACATAGTATGTGGATTTCAAGTTTAAAGAATATAAAGGTTAGGCAACATATGAATGCACAAGTTCCATAAATTTTAACTTCAGGAGAAGTATTGCTAGTTAAATTGAAATAAACAGAAGTGTCATAATCATGATAATCCTTTTGATTCCTCATAATGCTTTTTCCATTTAAAGAGGTAGAAAATTTAGGCAACCACAAAATAAAATGAAATGTGTTACTATCAGTTATGAAAGCTACTTTGATCCAGTTGATGTCTGGAACTGATTAATTCAAGTATTTATTCATAAAAATTCTTATAAAAAAGGTACTTATTCATAAAATTACTTTGATACATTCTTAACATATTAACAACATTTAATTATTTGTTGCATTTGAGAAAACATATTGGACTGTGATGACCTTAAATTTGAGTGACACGGATAGTCGGGAACCGAGAATACATATAGCCGACCCCAGCTTGCTTGGGATTGAGGGTGTTGTTGCGTTTGAAAAAACAGATCCCTCTTTTTGTGCAAGCATGCCTCTAATCTATTTGTCAACACTGAGAAATTTGATATTCAAGAGCAGATGGAAATGGATCTTTGAGGTGAGGGACATTTTGCTAGAGAGGAAAACATTAGTTAGAAATGGAAATAATGAGGAGCATTACTTCTTGCATTGGCTGGGATTCACCCATACCCATTTTCTGGGAATTGAAAACAAGCATGGTGATTCGCCGATGTTCATTTGATTTATGCTTTTCTTCTTAGGCTGGTACGAGGACAATTGATGTGGAGCTCACAACATTATCAAGCACCAACCATGTGGAATTGAGTCCAAGTGATGCTGGATTTCAGGATAGATACGTTGTTCAAGAGATAATCATAGAAATGGCCAAGAATAGACCAATTGACACTAAAGGAAAGAAGGGGTTTAAAGAAATTCTGGGTTCCGACTCACCTTTTGTGTTTTGATTTCATCTGTGTTCTCGTGGTTTTATTTTGCAAACTCCTAATACTTTTTATTTGTATTTACATAATATTGGCATGTGATTAGCCTAAATGGAGTAACACGGTTAGCTAGCATTCATATAGCACACCCAACTTGTTTGGGATTGAGGCGTGTTTTTTTGTTCACGTGGTTTATGTGGATTAGGGTCCTAAGACCTTACCATGCCAAGGATGCAATGAAAAAGGTTGACAACACTAATGTCTGCTGCATTTTTAGATTAAATAGAGGCCAGCACGGGAAAGGAAAGAGTAATGGGAAAAGGTTTAAGATATGTAATGATTTTCTTATTTGCCCAAGTAATGAATTAATTGATAGAAGAGTGTCTTGATCACTAGTAAAGCCAATTCTTCTGAAGCTCAAATTTCTCATTGTGAAGATAAACTAAATGGATATAATCTCTTTACTGAACTTGGTTTTTTTTAGGCAGCACTCAAAGCCTTCTACTTTGGACCTCTTGAAGGGATGATGATAAAGCTACACCCTGGACTTTGGTTGTACTTGGTGATATAGTGTCTTCAACTTCATTTTGTTTTAAGTGGACAAGAGAGGGTTGCTCAAGTGGAAAGCACCATTCACCTCCAGCTCAAAGGTTGCGGGTTCGAGTTACCAAGGGAGCAAATTGGGGAGTTCTTGGGGAGGGATTAAAAAAAAATTTATTTCCTTAAAAAAAGTTAGTTTGTTTTAAGAGTATGATGAAAGATGTCATACTCTACCTCAGCCTATGATTTAACCTTTACCTTGGTTTCTTATGTCAAGTGGCACTTAGATGTTGAGGTGTAGTTTTGCTAAATAATTGTCTGTATGTCTCCGTTTGAACAGATTGCCTCTTTCTTGAATGTGTTGTTCCCATGGAGCCCATTTATATTGTCAGACTCGTTATTTTCTTGTCACTTGATGAACTAAATTTCAATTTCTTGATTGGAAGAAAGAACCAAAATACAACAACAACAACCACCCAGTAAAATCCCACAAGTGGGGTCTGGGGAAGGTAGAGTGTACGCCGACCTTATCCCTACTCTGGAGGGTAGAAAGGCTATTTCCGAAAGACCCTCGGTTCAAGAAGAAGAAAATAAACAATAGACAATAGGCAATAGATTGGAAGAAAGAACCAAAATAGTTCCTAATAATAGCTATACATTTATTTTGGTCCTTAATATGCAACTGTGGACAATAGCCCTTCAAGTTTTTCTAGGTTTCGTCATAACTCTAATTGTTTATTTCGAATTACATAAATTGATAGTTCAAACCACACTCAAACGTAGGGCATTTCCCATTTTTATAGGAACTTCTACCAGAACAATGGTATCTTCAATTATAGCCCCTCTCTGGGATGTAAAATATATTTCCTCTCACCATCCCCCAGTGTATGAGACAAATGTATGCATTTCAATTAGGTTCGTATTATGTGGTTATGATTCTACCATATATGTCTTTTTCATTCCGTTGAAAATCGATTTTACGATATAGACGCTTATGACCTCACCCTCTATGCCTTGTGGTAATGATTCCTCTGGCGTTACGACCTTTACCACAACAATGTTGTCCATATTTTGTGGATTGGAGTTCTCTTATCGGAGCTAGTCCCCCTATCTTCGTCTTCCTCGCCTTGCATGCACGTATCTTCTGTGGGAGCTGTAAAAGTTTTGATAGTTTCATATATGACTTTGCTCATGTTTTCATTTACTATGCTAGTTTCTAATAAATTATGCTTGGTTGTACATAGCCAGCTTCAGAAACCTATGTTGCTCCGACTCTTAATAGCCCGTTTGGTCAAACTGCAAAAATCAGCTTATTTTGAAAAGTCTTTTTTTTCAAAAGTGTTTTTCTCAAAAGTGGTTTTGGTGGGAAGCAGTTTATGTTTGGCTAAATAGTATAAAAAGCACTTCTGAGCAGCAATTAGTATTTAGCCAAACTTTAAAAAACTGGTTCTAAGTCCATTTTTCTCAAAAAAGTGCTTTTGGATATAAGTTACTTTTTTCTGCTTCTCCAAAATTGTTTTTGCTTCTCCTCAAAAGCACTTTTTTTCCTTCCAAAACCTTGGCCAAACACCTCAATTTTTGGCAAAAGTGCTTTGGCAAATGGCCAAAAAGAAGCTTGGCCAAACAGGCTATAACTCTAGTTGACCTAATGCGTAATTTACGTTGGTGTGCGTCCGTCAGGAAGCTCTCTGAGTCTTGTAAATCATTTAAACTTTCTAAGTTGGAGTATATATACAGCTTGGTTAGTCATGTAGCAAATGTTGTTGACATGTTCTTTGATTATTTGGTGCATTCCTGAAATTCTCTTACAATATCTCTTGTTCGGCAGATTGTTAATGTTTTGGATTTTATTGCCAAAAAGGAAGGACTTCAACTTCCACAAGGATTTGCTGTTCGCATTGCGGAAAAGTCCAAGGAATATGAGGAGGGCAGTCTTGACGTTTGAGACTTGTCGTGTTCAACAGTTGAGCTCTTAACACCTTGGCTGGACTGATTTGTCTTAGCTTCTTGCTAGCTTGAGCTGCTAAATCCAAGCTTTTCACATATTATTTGAACTAATTGCACCAGAGTTTCCTTATGCATGTGTTGCCCCCTTGTACTATTTGCCTAAGGTATCCCTTCACAAACAACCAAGATATACCTCCATTGGACTGGGAGCAATATCTTTCAGAAATTGCATCAGACATAATGAAAGAGCAGAGCCCTAAAAGGTACAGCTGCAGTCCATCTAAATAGGGCATTTAATGTTCAGCAAGTGATTTCAGAAGCTTATGCTTTATGATGACAAAGATGATTATTTTCTTTTTCAGCTCTGAAGTATTATGTCAATGTGCTATGGATAACTGTGTTTTAATTGTCTAACTTTGGAACTAGAGGTTGACACTAGAGATACAAGGCAACTGAAGGTTTAACTTTGAGAAAAGGGAAACTGTATAGTGGAGGAGTCTAGGCTTTTGAGTGCAAGGAGAAGAGTATGTTATTGCTAAGAAAATAGACCTTAGGCCTAACTCAAACTCAAAAGGTAGCTCATGAGGTGAACGATTGCTTAAGACCATATAAGGAGACAACAATTAATTCTCTCAACGAACATGGGACACTTAAACCCCCTGGTACACTAGGGCTGAACGTCTAGAGCATGGACAACATAACTTGTCTCCTTTTTGTACTAATGACAGCACCTCAAAACTATAATACATTTGCCTCTTTATCTAAACTGCAATGCATTTGTTTCAGGTTGTTTGAGGTTAGGGGAAAGTTATATGAGCTACTAACAAATTGTATTCCACCTGAAATTATTTTGAAGGTAAGGTCTTTCCCCAGGTGCTTCACCTTCCTCTCTTATAAGGTGTTAGAAATCCTTTGTTTTTCTTATTGATTCTGCCTTTGACTGCAGAGGCTGCTTTTCGAACTATTGAAGAAATTGGATTCAGAGTTGAAGCATGAGGTGTCCCACTGGGCTGCTTATTACGTAAGTTGTTGAGCTACATAATGTAGCACGTTGGTTATTTAAGGGAATCAAAGAAACTTATAGATGTCTTGACTACCCCAACCATTGCCTTACGGGTTTGGATTGGATGACCAAATTCATTCGCGTAGTACTAGAATCAACCTGTAGTAATTTATTCTCGCACTTGTAAGTTGGATTCAGGCCCACGTGTGAACTTAGAGGGTGTTTGGATTGGCTTTTAAAAAATAGTTTATAAGTTAAAAGCCAAAAGTCATAAGTTGGTAATACCCAAGTTTTTGCTTTTGGCTTATTTTTGTGCTTTTCATGCCTAAAAGTAAGTGCTTTTAAGCACTTTTTATCATTGCCAAACACCACAAAAACTAAAGATGTGCTTAAAATTCAATAAGCACTTAAAATAAGCCAATCCAAACTAAAGATGCTTTATATGCAATGTCATATGATTCATTAGGTTATATTGCTCTTCTGCTTTATAGATTCTTCTGGAATTTTTCCTGTGCATGGATGAATTATGCAGATTAATAAAAAGAAAATTAGAACATTCCATAATTTAGAAAATTTCTCACTGTCTTTCACGAGCATAGGATGCGCCTGGGACAGAAGGCTATATTTCATCTTGAAGGTATTGTATAACCTTTCAATCAAAAGTACTTTGAGCATAATGTGAAAATGGCTTAGACTGGCTGTGTTGAAGTGGAAACTTGTTACCTCTAGAAAAAACAGAAAATCTAAAGCACTTTCCATTCAGAGCAGTGTAAACATGTCCTCTAGATAAGGAAAACTTTCCTTCACTTTCTGTTTTGCTTGCCACAGTGTTTTGGATAGCGTGTGGCGACAAATAGCAACAAGGGCCCGCTTCAATGGGGCGAGAGGTGCGCAGCGAAGCGCTCGCCTTTTTGATGTGAAGAGACAATTTATACAAAAAAATAAAATATTAAATATATAACTAAACACTCAAAAACAATAATATATTAATAAATATATCAATTCAAAAATTAAAAACTCAATAGTAAATTCATAAACTAAAAGTCTAAAATAAGCAACATCAATTCTATCGGATGACGCCATTTCAATACTATTTTATAGAAAAAAAAATTATCAAGTCAATATGCAATTAATTCTACTCTATAACTGAAAAAGGGGGAAATTTCAGGTTTGAAACTTTGAAGAAGTTCTCTACCTCTGCCCAACAGTGGAAGAATTGAAAAAACAGAGCAACAAAAAGAAAAAAAAGAGAAGAAAAAGAAAAACGAAAAAAAAAAAACAGAGCAAAAACAGACTATCTGTTCTGTTTTTTGCTGCATTGTCGCTCGACAAAAAACAGAGCAAAAAAAATAGAAAGAAGAAGAGAAGAAGGAGAAAGAAGAAAGAAGAAAGAAGAAAGAAGAAAGAAGAAAGAAGAAAGAAGAAGAAGAAAGGAAACTCGAAGAAGAAGAGAAGCATGCCTGGGCTGGGTCGACTTGAATGAAGAAGAAACTTGAAGCTTTCAGATGAAGAAGATGGTTAGGCTTGGTCGAAATCTCCTTGGGTCGACTTGGCTGCTCTATTGTTCGAAGGTTGAAGAAGAAAGAAACTTCTGAGAGCTCAAAGCCCTAATCACGACCTTTTTCTTTACTCTATGCCCTTTTTTTTAAAAAGCGACGCTACAGTCGCATCTCGCTACGCTGTCGCCTCTCACTACACGGGCAGAGGCGAGCGCTTTCTGTAAATCGCAACGCAACGGAGAAGAAAAGCGACGACAGCTCGCATCGCTACGCCTCATGCTATTAGCGCCGAGGCGAGCAATATTTACAACATTGGCTTGCCAAATAGGAAAAAGGGACATTATGAGAGGCTTTTGCTTCCATCCTATTCTCTTCTATTGAACCATCCCAATATGCGAGCATTTCTCTCTAGTTTTCATCTTGAATTGAACTAGATTGCCAATATGCGAGCATTTCTCTCTAGTTTTCATCTTGAATTGAACTATATTGGAAGTTTAACATTGCTGAATCTTTTCCAAGTATTATGATGTAGATAGTCTATTAGAATTCCTCAGTCTATTAAATCTCTATAGTTTTCATCTCGAATCAAACTATATAGGATAAATGAGGTCCTTATATACATGAATGTTAGGTGTTTTAGGTGTATCTCATAGGTCACAGCTGAATGTTAGGCACTAGAAATCAATTTTAAGAAAAAAGGTTGATATGATGTGGAAAAATTAATTAGATATGGCTAGATATAGCTGCCTGGGGCTTTCTATTTGTAAGAAAGCAGCATGATAGTTGAGTTAAGCACATGTCACGGTTTCGAACCTTGCCATAGTCAAAGCCTGGGATTAAGTTGAGTAGGGTAGAGGGGGTGCCCATTATCCACAGAGTATCAAACTGTGTGCCACAGACCCTGAGGGATTTATCAGTTACAAAAAATATATTAGATGAATAAATAAATAATAGGGTTAAATATAGCTTAACGTCGGACCTCTGAAATAGAATATACATTTACTTGAGAAAAGGATACATGAAGGACTCGTCGAAATAAAATAAAGAGTTAAATTAAGAGAATAAGCACTTCTATGAGATGCACACTTACTTTCAGGTTTCTTTATTAGATGCAAGCTTCGTGATAAGCTAATGTCAAGGACGTGTAATCACTACTTAGAATGTAACATAAATTACCTGATCTGCCTTTAATTTTCACTGTACATGGATTTCCCGCGTACCAACCTGTTCTTTTGTTGTAGAAAAGACATCAAAAAGTTGAGTACTTGATTGGTTCACTCATTATATTGTTAGAAGTAACATTTCAGCGTTCTGACGTTCCGGCCGATTACCACCTTTCTGCCCATGTGCTTTATCTCTTCTCCTCAAATATTATATTCTCAAGATTTTGTTTATGGTTTGCTCAGAAATGCCTTATTAATACAACAAGACTTGGATACCTGGAATTTGTCAATAACAGACAATACTAGAAGCTATGGTAGTAGGAAGGAATTTTTTAGCTTTCTGCTTGTTGGATTGACTCGACAACATTGTCCATATAGTTGAATACATAATTTCATCAACTACGTGTGTAATATACTTAAATCCACGTCTAGCATCATAGCGAGCATATCGACAAAGGGTTAGGATATAGACATAATGCATTATTGGGCAAATATCACTTTAGCCCGCGGCCGAAGCTATTTACATCTTGTAGCCGCAAAAGTGTATAAAATATTTTTTTTGTATATAACAAACAAATATATATATATATATTGTTTTGAGAGCGTCACTTTTCCTTCATTATTTATAAGCGACTATGAGTGCATGATAGTGTGTGAAGAGTGTTGATGGACAACTTGAATAGAATGATTGAAGCTAAGGAGTAATACTTCAATTGTTATTGGGTGCCTGTGTCACGGACTTAACTCAAGTAAGCTACGTGCGGACAATTGGACAGCCTATATGCTGCTCCAAGCTTCAGTCCTAACCAAGAAACAAGCATAAACTCGTGCTCAAGCTAAGGCAACACACACACAAGTGCTAGAAAAACAGTGAAGTAAAAGGCACACAATGTTTGGGAGGCCAAGGCCAATTATCTGGATTTACTTGATACAAATGAAAATTACAAAGTGTATGAGATGCCTTTGACAAAGGGCTTATACATGTATATACAATAATCAGCCACTACTTGGCTTGCACTACAAAGGAAGACCCACAAGGGCTGCCTAACTAAATGGGGAAAGCTGGTTTGGACTTCGCTGATCGGAAGAGGCGCCCGGTGAACTACAGAATTGGGGATAAGGTGATGGTAAAGCTCAATCCCTTGTAATTCAAGTCATTAAGAGGCATCAATCAAAGCTCTATTTGGCGCTACGATGGGCCATTTGAAATCACTGCCAAGGTTGGCAAGATTTCTTTTAAGCTGGACATGCCTCTTCATTTGAAGATTTATCCCGTCTTCCATGCTAGCCACTCAAGCCATACAAGGATGATGCGGAGCGGACAGTCCAGCCGTGCTCAGATTTTTATTACCCCTTCTGTGATTGACAAGAAAATTGTGGCGATTATTGATCATCAATTGGTCCGAGGCAAAGGTTGGGGCAATTCAAGTGCCCAATTTCTTGTCCATTGGAAATGGTAATCACCCTAGGAGGCGTCATGGGAAAAATATAAGGATCTATGGCAGTTCAGATCAAGTCCATGATTACTTGAAGCTTTGTGGCGACACGGTCGTCGCCATTTTAAGTGGGGGAGAGTGTGCTGACCCGCCAAATTCTCTACTGATTTTCCCGCCCAATGTGCTCAAATTCGAATCAACCCCGGCTGCCCAAATTCATGACCATATGCCAACATTTGAACCAGGTCAAAGACAAGCATGCCATGCATTTAATGCAAATGAAGGCCAGCAACATATGACCGGGCGTGCACCTGATCAAAGGCTGCCCATGAAAGGAACAACCTACACAAGTCAAAACAAAACAGCCCATTTTGGGCAAGAACAAAGCTGGGCTTCCAAACCAGTTTTCCCCATTTAGTTAGGCAGCCCTTGTGGGTCTTCCTTTTTAGTGCAAGCCAAGTAGTGGCTAATTATTAAATATACATGTATAAGCCCTTTGTCAAAGGCATCTCATACACTTAGTAATTTCCCTTTGTATCAAGTAAATCCAGAAAATTGACCTTGGCCTCCCAAACATTGTGTACCTTTTACTTCACTGTTTTTCCATCACTTGTGTGTGTGTGTTTGCTTTAACTTGAGCAAGAGTTTGTGCTTGTTTCTTGGTTAGGAATGAAGCTTGGAGCAGCATATAGGCTGTCCAGTTGTCCGCACGTAGCTTACTTTAGTTAATCCCGTGACAGCCTGTTTCGTATGAAATAAGTTTTTGAACAGTAGGAAATAAGAACATTAGCTTTTTTTGTTTTCCTATTCGTCTTCCTACTTTTAATATGATATTGGTAACTTGGAGCTGAGAAACTTAAGGGATTTAACGCAAATTGACTACTGATGAGGGAAGGGGCTCAACATGATTTGGAAATATATTTACTTTACACCATTAAACAACCCAATTAAGAGCCATCAAAATCAATTAGATTCTACCATCTTCCCACCTATGGTGACGGGATGATCCTACCCCAGGTGATACTGCAAAATACTATCAATAAACGATGGTAGTGCTTTCATTACAATCTGGAAAATAATCAATGGAAGCAAGAGGATTGCTCAACTCTATTCATCAGCATTTATCTTCAGGTCTATGACTGTATACTCTGCTGTTTGGCGGAGACAAACATGCCTAATTCAATACGCGCCATTGATGTTTATAGTTATGCTACATTGCATACATACTGTGGGTAACCGCGAATTCTTGGTGCGAGTTAAATAGCTTTTTGAATGTTAGGATTGAGAGTGTGTTATGTATAGATGTTATTTCAGTGAACCTTAAGCTGTAGTTTGACATCTGAAATATAGATCAAGACATATTAGGAGCTCATTTTGGCCCCTTCAACTTTGATTTGTTTTGCAGCATTTGTGGCCAAATTCATGAGCATCTACAAGAGTTTTCTCATTTCAACATTTGGCTAGAATAGGTGTGAAGTACTATGGAACTATTCGGCAGGAGGAAGAACTTTTTTTGTTCCATTGTACCAATCTCCTATGTGTTTTAATTTTCTTGGGGCGTGTAGTCGTGATTAGGTATTATTGTACCTGAATTATATGCCAATTTCATCAAGTATCTTATTTCTCTTTACCTTGATATTCTATCAGAAGAGGGTTTCACAGCTTCTACCGTCGAAGTTGGAAGTGTAAGGCAAAAGGGTGTCCATCATGTCTTGGTCGGTACAACAGAAAATGGACGTGCTAATGCATATATTAGTGAAGGTTGGCCTGAAGCTTGTTCGGCCTTGGTCCTTCCATATTTTGCTTCTCAAGTAGTGTCAAATATTTTTATCTCCTTATGTATCCCAGGGAAAAGGAAAAAAAAACTCTTTTAAGCCATTTTTACATGCTCAATTATTCATTGCGTCTGCCTTCATTTTGCTTAATTTCATTTCTCTTATTTCTCTTTACCTCTTTTAAGCCATTTTTACATCCTCCCTATTGGGAGAATTGCAGTTGTATTCAATTTTTATGCCACCTTTTAACCTATACCCTGTTTTTAAAAATTATTGATTTCGTAACCACTTAATAGAAAATCCGTGTTAATATGACCATGATACCCCTTCCAAAACATATAAAAATGCATCTCTCCGTATTCACATATTCAAAGTACAGATTTCTTCCGTATCTCCTCCATTAGTCAGTTCCTCCTGAGATTGTGTCTCGTAAGTATTCAAATTTCATATTCAAATTCAAATTCAAATACATTGTAAGTATTCAAAATAGATTTTGAATTATATGTTTTCTGATTAATTGATTGGAGTTGTTTCTAGAATTTCACTGAATTAATTTAAATTCCATATTCAAATTCAAATTCATCTCCAGAATTCAAAATGTTTTCTGATTAATTCACTGAATTGTACTTTAATGTGCGATATGTTACTAGAACTTCGGCCAACCAGCTAAAGTTTTTTTTTGTTATTACTCAAAAACTTTAGCTGATTGGCCGAAGTTATTAAGGTTATATCTAAAAAGTTTAGCAGTTATAAGCTGAAGTTTTCTTTGCAGAATTGATTAATTATGTGATACATCTTTTTCCAAAAAAACTTCAGCAGAAGATGCTTAAGTGATTTAGTTTTTTTTTTTGTAAAAACTTAAGCACATACAACATAAAAATTCTTCTGTACACTTTCCTAATAGTTGCCACTAAACATGAATCTGCAGGATGAGTTCGATTTGCGTTGTTATAACATTCAATGGGAGATGGACTCCTGATTTCAAATACTTGGATCATGATACAAAACTTATTTTACTTACTAAGGACATATCATTCACTACTTTCCTGAAGAAAATTAGTGAAATTACAAATATTGATTCAACCAGATATCCATTAAAAGTGTGGTTTGATATCAAACTAAATACAAGCAAAGGAATGCTTGTTACTTCAGATGAAGAACTCACTACCTGTATACATTTGCTTACAACTGATTCACCCTACAAGAATTGCCATTTTGTCATTGAAAAAATACAACTTTCAGAATCAGCAGCATTCAACCAATCTCTTGCATATGCAATAGATTCGGAGCCTTTTGATGAGTATGAATATGAAGTACGACAGCCAATAATGGAAGTAGACAAAGGGCAACAACCTTCTAACATTACAGCTCCTTCAGAATACATAGTGCTGCAACAATTAGCCCCTCCGCCAATAAATTCATACCAGTTTCTCGATGACCAAGAAGAAGAAGGACAGCTAATAATGCAAATTGACAACCACCACAAAATCCAACAAAGCTTTTCTTCACCTTCTACAATGATAAATAACAATCAAGATGAAGTAAACATGGAGCTTATACCGATAACATCACATAGAATTGAAGAAATTGCTGAAAGTTCTTGTGCTTCTCAGAAATCAAGAAAAAGAGTGAGGAGAAAGGTGAAAGAATCTCCACCATGTAAAATACTAAGGCACGATGCGTTGCCTGAGGAAGTAAGAGTTGGATCAATCTTTGAGAACAAAGAAAACATGACTAAATTTTTCTGCAGCTTGGAGATAAATCAAAAAGTTGAATTCACTGCTGTTAGATCATGTTCCAAGAGATACGAGCTGAAATGTATTGAGGACAAATGTGGTTGGAATGTACGTTCTACCAGAATAAAACATTCCACACTGTTCAAGGTGATAAAATATCATAACATCCATGAATGCTCGGTTGATGCAAGAAAATCAGATCAGAAGTATGCTACATCAAATTTTATAAGCGAACAAATTATAGAACATGTTCGAGACAAAAAGATAGAGGTTACACCAGCCTTTGTAGAAAATGAAATGAAAAAGAAATTTGGAATTGACATTGGTTATCACAAGGCATGGCGTGCTATTCAAAAAGTTGTTGCTTGCATAAGGGGAACACCTAAAGAGAACTACCAGATTCTTCCTTCATACCTACACATGATGGTGACCAAAAACCCAGGAACGTACACAAGAATAAAAAGAGATGCACAAAATAGGTAAGGAAAACAATGCTAACCATCAGCCTGAAGTTTCAAAATGTTACTATTTGAAAAAATTCAAACCTTATGATTTGTTTTTTTGTGTTTCAATGTACAGATTTGCTTACTTGTTCTTTGCTCCTGCGGTATCACTAGCTGGTTGGTCCTACTGTAGACCTGTTATTGCAGTAGATGCAACGTTTTTGAAGTCAAAATATCGTGGTGTTCTATTTGTTGCTGTATCAAAGGATGCCAACAATCAAATCTTTCCTCTATGTTTTGGTGTGGCAGAGTCAGAAAACAATGAGGCATACATTTGGTTCTTTGGGGAAATGAGAAAAGCAATTCAAGTCCGTTCTGAACTGGTTTTCTTGTCAGATAGAAACCAATCGATCGCAAATGGTATTAGAAGAGTTTTTCCTGAAGCTCACCATGGTATCTGCCTATATCACTTTGAGAAAAATTTAAAGCAAAGACATGCAAAGGCCATGGTAATAAATCTTTTTCAAAGTGCTGCAAGGTCATACAAATGTGAAGATTTTAATCAGTTAATGTCCCAACTCAAAAGTATTGACAAGAAAATATACAATTACATAATGGAAGAGCCTCCTGAGAGATGGGCTCGATTGTGGTTCCCACGGCGACGTTATGATATGCTAACAACAAACATGGTAGAATCAATGAATTCCATTTTACTAAAAGGGAGAGAAATGCCTATTTTAAGAATGTTAGATTTCATCCAAGAAAAGCTGGGAGAGTGGTTTTATGAACGGAGAAAAAAGGCAAATGAAACTTTTCACAGAGTATCAATATGGGCAGAAGAAGAGATGACTAAGAAGATGGACTTGACTTGCAAAATATTTGTGAGTATATTTGTTAACTTCAGCTTTTTAGATATGTTGCAGTGATTTACTGCTTACATTTAAAAAATTGCATACTTTTTCGTTTTGAAGGAAAAATAAACTAATATAATTTTTTTAATTTTTTATTCCTTGATAGGTGTTCAACCTTGACTCAATGTTGTTTAGAATAAATAGTGAAGGAATAGAATTTATTGTGGACTTAAAGAAGAGAACTTGTGACTGCCTAGAATTCCAACTTGATGAATTGCCCTGTCCACATGCAATTGCTGCTATTAATAAGAGATATTTGCAAAAATCTGATTACTGTTCAAATTGGTATTCAAGGGAAACATGGTTGAAAACATATGAAGGACATGTGAATACTGTGGGAGATCAACAATCATGGAAAATACCAAAAAATGTACAATCTGAGATAACAAAACCTTCTGATGTAGAGATTTTACAATGAAGAAGACAAAAGAAGAGGCATATACTTGCGACTGAATCATCAGTACCATTCAAGAATACCAAATGCAGTCGATGTAAACAAGTGGGGCATAACAGAACAACTTGCTTGTCTTCTCCAGCACCTTATCCATATTCCAAGAAACACACTGAAAAATACTCCAAGCTTCAATAATTCTTGGTCTGAATTTAGACTTTCTTTATTCTATGACATAATTCAAATGTGATTTTTTTCATACGAATAAAAAAAATAAGCTCTTGGATAATTTTATATACTGCTAAAGTACAAATCACTCATTTTTGTTGCGCATGCTTACAAGTTTGGTTGCATTTTAAAAACGTACGCAATGACTTCTGCAAGAAAAAACTTCAAGTTACAGTTTGTTAAATACATATCCTTAAACAAAAACACACGCACAAACACCTACAAAAACTCACACACACACACACATATGCATACAACACAAAAAAGAGAAACGCATGTACAAACAAAAGTTGTAGCATCTCTAAGCAACTAAGAAGTATACATCAAATACCAACAAATAACAAGTATAATGCAATAGAAAGCTAAGTAAAAAGAGGGTCACAATTATATTGACATAAAAATATGTGAAAACAACACACATATTTCAAAACTTTAGCTCTCTCGGCTGAAGTTATACATAATGAACATAAAAAAACTTCAGCTCTATAGGCTGAAGTTAACAAAAAACACACTGACAATCACCACCATTATCATCNGCAAAAGACCACTCAATCCAAGAAGATCAGTATTCAACTTGTCGAATTCATCATGTAGCTGACTTTGTTCGACGATTACTCTGTCCATAAGAGGAAGAAGAATCCTCAGCTTGTTTTGCAGCTTGGAATAGTCTGTCAAGCTGGGAAACTTAAAACTATCAAACTGCTGCACAACTTTGTCGAAAGAGGTTGAAATAATCTCCACAACTACGTTCCAGGTTAAGCATGTTCTGGAATGATTCATTTGCACAGAGCTTTGGTCTAATTCTCTCCCAATCAGCTTTTATTTCGTTCCAAAAAAGCATAAGATTAGCCATAAACTTGTTATTGTACCATTCACACTTCAAACTCTCCCACCTCTTCATAATTTCATCCATATTAGGTTTACTACTTCCGCTTGGACTAGACATTTTTTCTTTAACAAATGCTGAAAGACTAAGGAATATGATAGAAGTCTATGAGTCACTATGAAAATTTCAAGTGAAGAGATTGTTAATATAGACAAAGAGTTTACCTAATCAATTTAATATCTATAAATATAAAAGTAACTTTTCAGCTGTTTTTACTGTTTTACGTTCAGAGAAATTGAATGAGACAAGATAAGTAGGTGGTAAAAAGAAGTATGTAGTAAATGCAAAAAGAAATGTTACTTCGGCCGTAGTAAAACCCACAGTTTTTATATAGTAAAAAAATAACTTCAGCCTGAAAATTTTAAATGAAATATGAAGTAGTTGGCAAAAGATAAAAAGTAGACAGTAAATAAAAAAAGATAAGTATCGACTTAAAAAACACCAAAATATGCTAAAGTTTTTTTTCTTAAGCTTTTTGAAAAACTTCGGCCGAATGTACTGAAGTTTTTTAGTATATTTCAACAACTTCAGCACCTTGTCAGCTGAAATTGTTTGATGTATTCAATAGTTTTTGTCCAAAAGATTTTTCGAACAACTTCGGCCTAATGTGCTGAAGTTTTGTTGTATATATTAAAAACTTCAGCACTATATAAGCTGAAGTTATTCTATTGGATACAATAGTTTTTCCTTAAGCTTTTTCAAAAAACTTCGGCCGAATGTGCTGAAGTTTTTTAGTATATTTCAACAATTTCAGCACCTTGTCAGCTGAAGTTATTTGATGTATTCAATAGTTTTTGTCCTAAAAATTTTTCGAACAACTTCGGCCTAATGTGCTGAAGTTTTATAGTATATGTTAAAAACTTCAGCACTGTATAAGCTAAAGTTGTTCTATTGGATACAATAGTTTTTCCTTAAGCTTTTTCGTAAAACTTCGGCCGAATGTGCTGAAGTTTTTTAGTATATTTCAACAACTTCAGCACCTTGTCAGCTGAAGTTGTTTGATGTATTCAATAGTTTTTGTCCTAAAGATTTTTCGAAAAACTTCGGCCTAATATGCTGAAGTTTTTTAGTATATGTTAAAAACTTCAGCACTATATAAGCTGAAGTTGTTCTATTAGATACAATAGTTTTTTCTTAAGCTTTTTAGAAAAACTTCGGCCGAATGTGCTGAAGTTTTTTAGTATATTTCAACAACTTCAGCACATTGTCAGCTGAAGTTGTTTGATGTATTCAATAGTTTTTGTCCTAAAGATTTTTCGAACAACTTCGGCCTAATGTGCTGAAGTTTTTTAGTATATATTAAAAACTTCAGCACTATATAAGCTGACGTTTTTTTATTGGATACAATAGTTTTTTCTTAAGCTTTTTCAAGAAACTTCGGCTCAATTTGCTGAAGTATTTTAGTATATTTCCACAAAAATCAGTAATTTATCAGCCGAAGTTTTTCTATTGTATTCAATAGTTTTTGTCCTAAAGCTTTTTCCAGAAACTTTGGCCTAATGTGCTAAAGTTTCTTAGTATATTTCAAAGCTTCAGCAATTTATCAGCCGAAGTTTTTTGCCTTAAGTTTTTTGTCGGATTCATTAGTTTTCTTAGTATATTTCGATAAACATGAAATAACATATCTACTTCATAGTCAAGTTTCAACAAAACAATACTTGAAATTCATCAAAAAAGACATAAACATATTTGAATCAATCAAAGTCACATAATTCATAGAAAAATAATGTATATTCACAATATATAATTTTCTTTTCACTTACATTCTTGGAAAAAAATAAAAACTTAGTTCATTGTTTACAAGTTATTCTCTATTCAAAACTTCACAGAGTGTCTTCATATTCTCCATAGAAATGTCACAATTTTTTTTCTTGGTTTTCTTCACCACATACCATGAAACTTCACTATGTCTTCCACCAAAGAATTTTCTTTGTTTTTTAGCAACTACCGTCAACTTTCATAAGGAAAAAATAAGAAAATGTTGGCCAAAGACATTCTTACTACTGGTGTGCATCTGGGAATTCGTGGGAAGCAAAGATAGTGAAGCAGAAGTTCAAAATACTTCATATGTGACGGAGACTGGCCACATAAAAAACTCGAGCAGCAGGAAATTTGCTCATTTTCCTAAAACAGCAAATTTTCCTGGTGCTCGAGTATTTGATCTGGCCAATCCCCTTCACATATGAAGTATTTCGGCTTCTCCTTCACTATCTTTGCTTCACACGAACTCCCTGCTACACCCAATAAGCATGTCTTAGCCAACATTTCCTTGTTTTTCTTTGAATACAAATTTAAAGAAATCTTATAGAAGTCTATGCATGACTATGAAATTTTCAAGTGAAGAGATTGTTAATATAGCCAAAGAATGCACCTACTCAATTTGATATCAATAAATACTGAAGAGATTGTTACCTGTTTTTTCTTCAGATAAATTGAATGTAAGAAAATAAGTAGTTGGCAAAAGATGTAAGTGGTAAATGCTAGTAGTTGGTAAATGCAATAAAAAATAGTAAAAAATAAGGGGACAAAAAATAGTTGATATACGTGATAAATCACAAAAAATAGCTAGAAAATACAAATATCTTCGACCTAATGAGCTGAAGTTTTTTAGTATATTTCAAGAAACTTCGGTCCAATGAGCTGAATTTGTTTAGTACATTTCCAAAAACTTCAGCACATAGTCAACTGAAGTTTTTTAGTATATTTTAAGAAACTTCGGCCCAATGTGCTGAAGATTTTTAGTATATTTCCAAGAACTTCAGCACCTGATAAGCAGAACTTCAGCACCTGATAAACAAAAGTTCAGCTGAATTCAAATATCCTGGATAGTGTTCATGCTTAAGTATTTTCAAACAAAAAATGTACTTAAAATTCATGATAAAAGACACAAACATATTAGCATGACACAAAAGTGAACTAAAAAAATAATTAATATATATTCACAAAATCAAATTATGTACAACCAACCAATACTCTAATCAAAAAATTCACACAGAGACTCTTCAAAATCTCCGTAATCATGTCTTTCTCGTTCTTCTGGAGTTTCATAACCGCTATCTTTTTTCCATTTTCCATGAGCCCAAAGATTGGCAGCCAATTCTCTCCCGAATTCAAATGTTTGACTTTGATTAAAGTTGAATACATTGTCTCTCATCAAACGCATATCCATAAACTTAAGAACAAATATACCACAATCAACACTGCAAAAAACACATGAGAAAGAAATTAAAGAATAGTTAATACAAGGGCAAAAAATTATAAACATAAGATGCATCGTAAAACATATGTGAAACACATACCTGTTAGTCTGTTCCGG
>MU674434.1:4719-17337 GCA_026770625.1 Nicotiana glauca
CACTCAAGCCTCTAGTATAGCTTTACCCCTCGAATTCACCACAAAACCGCTCGAATCTAGTCACAAATTACTTGAATGTATCAACAAATGCTAATTGAATCAACTTGAATGCATGAAAATGAATTTTCCAAAGTTTTACTCAAAAATTTCCAAAATGCCCCCGGGCCCACGTGGTCAAAACCCGGTTACCCATTCCCCCACAAGTTCATATCTATGATTCGTTTTGAAATTTGTCCTCAAATTGAGGTCCAAATCCCCAATTTTAAGAAAACCTAGGTTCAACCCAAAATCTCAATTTTCACCCATGAAAACCCTTGATTTTAAGATGAAAACATGATAAATGATGTTAAAGATTAAAGAAATTAAGTGAAAATCAACTTACAACTGGATTGGATGAGGAAGGGTTCTTGAAAAATTGCCAATGGGTGTTTGGGTTTGAGAGATATGAAAAATGAGGCTTAAAATCATCTAAGTATGAAAATTGCAGGTTGCAGATATGGGAATTGCGAACCTGGGCTCGCAATTGCGCACCCTGTAGACTTGGGAAATGCGAGAAAAGAGTTCGCATTTGTGAACCCTGCCCAGATGCCCAGTCTTCGCATTTGCGGAATTTTGTTCGCATTTGCGGAAAATCCTTCGCTTTTGCGATCCCAGGCGGACCTGGCTAACTTCGCATTTGCGAAGCAGACTTTGCATTTGCGAGCCAGGCTTCGCAAATGCGTAGCCTGCAGGTCTGAAGCACCTGTTGCAAAATCTGCAGCCCAGTTTAAGAAAAACAACTCGACACCTATCCAAAATTCACCCGAGCCCTCGGGGCTCCAAACCAAACATGCACACAACCTCAAAAACATCCTACGGACTTACTCGCGCGATCAAATCGCCAAAATATCATCATATACATAGAATCAAGCCTCAAAACACATGATTTTCTTCTAAGTTTCATCAACTTTCAAATTTGGAACTTATAGTCTGAAACACGTCATACGACGTCCATTTTCAACCAAACTTTACAGATAGCACTTAACACATATTTAAGACTTGTACCGGGCGTCGAAACCAAAATACGAGCCTGATACCATCACTTTTTGATCAAATTTCATTTTCATATTCCTTTAACATTTTCAGAAAATAATTTCTTGGAAAAATTCATTCCTCGGGCCTGGGACCTCGGAATTCGATTCCGGGCATATGCCCAAGTCCCACATTTTTCTACAGACCCTCCGGGACCGTCAAATCACGGTTCCGAGTCCGTTTACCGAAAATGTTGACCGAAGTCAACTTTAACCATATTAATATTAAAAATCATCATTTTTCACACAGAATTCATATTTAAGCCTTCCGGCTACACGTTCGGACTGCGCACGCAAATCGAGGCAAATAAAAGTAAGGTTTTCAAGGCCTAGGAATCATGGAACGAATAAGGAAACAGGGGATGACCCTTTGGGTCGTCACATCCTCCACCTCTAAAACAATCGTTCATCATCGAACGGACAAAAGAAAGAAGTACCTGAGTCAGGAAATAGATGAGGATAATGGCTCCGCATATCAGACTCGGACTCCTAGGTCGATGCCTCAGGAGGCTGACCTCTCCACTGGACACGCACTGAAGGAAAACTCTTCGACCTCAACTGTCGAACCTGCCGGTCTAGAATAGATACCGGCTCCTCCTCATAGGACAGATCCTTGTCCAACTGGATAGTGATGAAATCTAACACGTGGGTAGGATCGCCGTGATACCTCCGAAGCATAGACACATAAAACAATGAATGCACGGCTGACAAGCTAGGTGGCAAGACAAGTCTATAAGCCACCTCTCCCACACGATCTAGAATCTCAAATGGGCCAATGAACCTAGGGCTAAGCTTGCCCTTCTTCCCGAATCTCATCATGCTCTTCATAGGCGACACTCGGAGCAAGACCCACTCACCAACCATGAAAGTTACATCTCAAACCTTACGATCCGCTTAACTCTTTTACCACGACTGAGCCAAACGCAGCCTGTCCTGAATGATCTTGACCTTATCCAAGGCCGCCTAAACTAAATCTATACCCAATAACCGAGCCTCTCCCGGCTCAAACCATCCGACTGGAGACCGACATCGCCTACCATACAGCGCCTCATATGCAGCCATCTGAATGTTGGACTGGTAGCTGTTGTTGTAGGCAAACTCTGTTAAAGGCAAGAACTGGTCCCACGAGCCTCCAAAATAAATGACACAGGCTCGGAGCATATCCTCCAATATCTGAATAGTCCTCTTGGACTGGCCGTTCATCTGAGGATGGAATGTTGTGCTCAACTGAACCCGGGTGCCTAACTCCTGCTCTCCAGAAATGCGAGGTAAACTGCGTACGAAATGATAGATGCCGACACTTCATGAAGGCGAACAATATCTCGGATGTAGATCTCAGCTAACCTCTCCGATGAATAGGTGGCTGCAACAGGAACAAAATGCGCTGACTTGGTCAGCCTATCAACAATGACCCAAAGAGCATCAAACTTCTTCCGAGTCATCGGAAGTCCAGTAACGAAATCTATGGTAATCCTCTCCCACTTCCGCTCGGGAAGCTCAATCCTCTGAAACAACCCACCAGGTCTCTGATGCTCATACTTGACCTGCTGATAATTCAAACACCAAGCCACATATGCAACAATATCTTTTTTCATCCTACGCCACCAATAATGCTGCCGCAAGTCCTGATACATCTTAGCGGCGCCCGGGTGAATAGAATACCGTGAACTATGGGCCTCCGCTGAGATCAACTCTCGAATCCCATCGACATTGGGCACACAAACTCACCCCTGCAATCTCAAAACACCATTATCATCTAAAGTCACCCTCATGGCACCTCCACGCACCACCATATCTCTCAGGACACACAAATGAGGATCATCAAACTGCCGATCACGGATATGCTCTAATAATGAAGAACGAGCGACCGTGCAAGCTAACACTCTGCTAGGATCAGAAATGTCCAACCTCACTAGCTGATTGGCCAAAGTATGAATATCCAAAGCAAGCGGTCTCTGGCTGACCGGAACATAAGCAAGACTACCCATGCTGGAGGATTTCCTACTCAATGCATCGGCCACCACATTGGCTCTCCTCGGGTGGTACAAAATAGTAACATCATAGTCTTTCAATAAATAACTCGAACCACCTCCTCTGTCTCAAGTTCAACTCCTTTTGCTTGAACAAGTACTGAAGGCTCTTGTGATCCGTGTACACCTCACACGTCACACCATATAGATAATTCCTCCTAGTCTTCAAAGCATGAACAATGGCCGCCAACTCTAGATCATGGACTGGATAATTCTTCTCATAGATATTCAGCTGCCTCAAAGCATTAGGCTATGACTCTACCGTCCTGCATCAATACTGCACCAAGCCCAATACGGGAAGCATCACAATAAACTGTATAAGGCCCTGAACCTATGGGCAAAACCAATATCGGTGCCGTAGTTAGAGCTGCCTTGAGCTTCTGAAAGCTCTCATCACACTCGTCTGACCACCTGAATTGGGCACCCTCTTGGGTCAACCTAGTCATCGGGGCTGCTATAGATGAAAACCCCTCTACGAACCGACGGTAATAACCCGCTAACCCCAAGAAACTCAAAATCTCGATCGCTGAAGCTGGTCGAGGCCAATTCTTGACTGCCTCAATCTTCTTCGGGTCTACTTGAATACCCTCTGCTGATACGACATGACCCAGAAATGCAACTGAACTCAACCAGAACTCGCACTTCGAGAACTTAGCATACAACTGACTATCCTTCAGAGTCTGAAGAACCACTTTGAGGTACTACTCGTGCTCTTCCTGGCTGCGGGAGTACACCAGAATATCATCAATAAAGACTATCACGAACAAGTCTAGATAAGGCCTGAACACCCGGTTCATCAGCTCCATAAATATTGTTGGGGCATTGGTCAACCCAAATGACATGATCAAAAATTCATAATGCCCATACCGAGTGCGAAATGCGATCTTAGGGACATCAGACGCCCTGATCCTCAACTGATGGTAGCCAGACCTCAAGTCTATCTTTGAGAACATCTTTTCACCCTAAAGCTGGTCAAACAAATCATCAATCCTCGGCAGTGGATACTTGTTTTTTATCGTCACCTTGTTCAATTATCGGTAATCAATGCACATCCTCATCAATCCATCATTTTAATTCACAAATAACACTGGCGCACCCCAAGGAGAAACACTAGTCCTGATAAAACCCTTCTCTAGCAAATCCTGTAACTGGTCCTTTAACTCCTTCAACTCTGGCGGGGCCATGCGATACGGCAGAATAGAAACGGGCTGTGTGCCTGGGGCCAGATCAATACAGAAATCAATATCCCTATCGGGCGGCATACCCGGAAGGTCTGAAGGGAAAACCTCTTGGAACTCCCTAACAATAGGAATGGAGTCAATAGAAGGAACCTCTGTGTTGGAATCACGAACATATGCCAAGTAAGCTAAACACCCCTTCTAGACCATACGTCGAGCCTTAACATAGGAAATAACACTGCCGGTGGCATGTCCTAGGGTCCCTCTACACTCCAATCGGGGCAAATTTGGCAAAGCCAAGGTCACGGTCTTGGCGTGAAAATCCAAGATAGCATGATATGAGGACAACTAATTCATCCCCAATATAACATCAAAATCCACCATGTCTAAAAGCAATAAATCAACACGAGTCTCAAGACCCTCAAATACTACCACACAGGAATGATGAACTCGGTCGACCATTATAGAATCACCCACTGGTGTAGATANTTAGGACGATCGGCTACTAGCTGACCCCTACCTCTTCCGGTCCGAGCTCCACCTCTACAGTCTCTACCTCCACCTCTATGATCCCTACCCCCGCCTCTAGCTGGCTGGGCGAGCTGTGGATCACCTGATGCCTGAATCATGGGGCGAGGACCCTGCTGCTAAGAGCTGCCCGAGACTCGAGGGCAAAACCTGACAATGTGACCGGGGTCACCATAACCATAACAAGACCTCGGCTGTTGTGACTGCTGGCCCTGTCGACCCGAATGTCCTCCCCTGAAGCTATGAAGCGGGAGTGCACTGATAGGCTGCTGACCTAAATAATGCTGCTGAGAACCACCACCGCCTGGAGTACCATGAGAAACCTGGAGCGCTGACTGAAAGGGTCTTGGTGAATGACCTCTACCGTAAGAATCCCTACCTCCAGATAAGGTACCACTGAACCTACCAGAATGACGAGGCCTCTTATCTGACATCTGACCACCTCCCCGTGCGAGGGCCATCTCAACCCTGCAGACCGCATTGGCCGCATCTTGAAAGAAAATATCACTACCAGCTCCCATGGCCATCTAGAGACGGATCGGCTAAATCAATCCATCGATAAATCTCTGAACCCTCTCTCGCTCTGTGGGGAGTATCACAATAGCATGGCGTGCCTAATCAATAAATCGAGTCTCATACTGTGTAACTGTCATGGAGCCCTGCTGGAGGCGCTCAAACTGCCTGCGAAGTGCCTCCCGTTGAGTGACTGGGAGAAATTTCTCCAAAAATAACTCCGCGAACTAATCCCATGTCAATGCTGGAGACCCTGCTGGTCTAGATAGGCAATATTCCCTCCACCAAGTCTTGGCCGATCCTGCAAGCCGGAAGGTGGCAAAATCGACCCTATTGGTCTCCACTATACCAATGGTCCTAAGGATCTCATGACAGCTGAATAAGAAATCTTGTGGATCCTCTGATGAAGCACCGTTGAAAGTGGTGGTGAAGAGCTTGGACAACCGATCAAGTCTCCACAAAGCATCCGAAGACATAGCCGCTCCATCACCAGCCTGGGCTGTAATACCTGGATGAGCTGCCACAGCTGGCTGAACCACTAGGACATGAGTCTGGGGAGCTACCTGCTCCGGAGTACGTGTAGCAGGAGTCTGAATCCCTCCTCCAGCCTGAGAAGTGGCTGGTGCTACTGGCAGCAAACCCACTCTAGTGACACTCTCCATAAAGCCTGCCAATCTGATTAGAACATACTGAAGACCTGGGGTGACCATGACCCCTCCTGGGACCTAAGCTGGGCCCATTGGAGCTGCTGGGGCTGGAACTTCCTCATCATAGTCAATATGAGGCTCCACCTCTGGGACTGTTGCCCGGGGCTGAGCTCTGCCCCTACCTCGGCCTCTAGCACGGCGGCTTCGGCCTCTGCCCCTCGCAGGAGCTACTGCTGGGAGCTCGGGCTGCTGCGCAGTAGAAGAGGAAGCACGTGTTCTCGTCATCTGCGAAAGAATAGAGTAGAAAGGCAATCAATATTTGAGAAACAGAATCGCATGACAAGAAAGAACAAAAGTGAAACTTTTCCTAACTTCGTAGCCTCTGGGGGATAAATACAGACGTCTTTGTACCGATCCCTCAGACTCTACCAAGTTTGTCCGTGAGTAGCGAGACCTATGCAACCTAGAGCTCTGATACCAACTTGTCACGACCCGGATTTCCCACCATCGGGAGTCGTGATGGCACCTACAGTCGGAGCTAGGAAATCCAAGCATTTAAAATCTTTTCGGATAACATCACAACAATAATAACAATAATAGACCTTTAAATAAGAGCGGAAGTCTTTTATAACATAAATAACTGAAAACCCAGAATGCGGAAACTTAACATTTCACTACCCAAGACTGGAGTCGCTATCTCACGAACTACTAATGAATGCTACAAACAAGTCTGAATAGAAAAAAAAATAAACAGCGTCTGTCTCGGAACAATGAAAACAAACAGAAGATATAGAAAGGGACTTCGGCCTGCGAACGCCAGCTAGGCTACCTCGTAGTCCCTGGACTGAAGTCAGCTCCCACTCAATGTGCTACTGTTGTGGTCCAAAGTCTGCTCCGGTACCGTGATCTGTGCAAAAAGCACAGAAGTGTAGTATCAGCACAACCAACCCCATGTGCTGGTAAGTGCCTAGTCTAACCCTGCGAAGTAGTGACAAGGCTAGACAGGACTACCAAATCAACATGTGCAGTTCAATATATATACTTGTGCAATAAAAGGAACAAATACCAAAACTAAACAGTTAAAAGGGAGGGAAGCATGCTATGGGGGGAGTATAATCCGGATATAAAAGTCTTCAACTTAAATAAGAAACAGGGCACAACAATAATTAGCAAAGACAAGAAATCCAACAGTTACACGACATCAACCTTCGTGCTTTTACTCTTATCCTCACCCAAAGCAATCAAATAAAATGCACGATATCACCCTTCGTGCTTTCCTCAAATAACTCTCATTTCATGGCACGAAATGATCCTTCGTGCAAATATAATAAAATCGGAGCACGGAATGTCCCTTCGTGCATAATATAATCAACAATGGCACGGAATGTCCTTTTGTGCATAATATAATCAACAATGGCACGGAATGACCCTCCGTGCAAATATAATCAAAACATGGCACGGAATGACCCTTCGTGCAGATATAATCAAAATATGACACGGAATGACCCTTCGTGCATTATCACTCTTCCTCACCCAAACAGCAATCACAACCAAGCGGGCAAGGGAATGAACAATAATAAGCATATGTCCCAGCAAGCGAAAACACAATTAAACAACTAAAATCCCGTCAAGGGAGCAATAACGATAACTTTCGCACCCCGGCAAGGGAGATAATCAATATACTCAAACCATCCCGGCAAGGGATTAATCACATATCTTTCCATTTCTTTCATTTCTTATTCAATAGTGTTTTGATCATCCGAGCCAACGCTCTAAAGAATTCACAATTTAATCCTCATACTCTTCACATTAGTTAGAAATCATTAATTTAGCCTGGAAGGGTCCCAAAATATACCAAAATAAGCACAAACAAAGACCCACGGTCATGCTAGACACCGGTGTATAGATACTCATCACCGTGCCTATACACCTACTCGATCATTTAGCAATTAACAATTAATAACACTCTAATCCTATTCTCTCAAGCCAAACTTAGATCAAACATTTACCTCAAATTCCCCAAAAATCCACTCAAGCCTCTCGTATAGCTTTAGCCCTCGAATTCACCAAAAAACCTCTTGAATCTAGTCACAAATTACTTGAATGTATTAATAAATGCTAATTGAATCAACTTGAATGCATGAAAATGAATTTCCCAAAGTTTTACTCAAAAACTCCCAAATTGCCCCCGACCCCACATGGTCAAAACCCGAGGTTCGAACCAAAATTCGGTTACCCATTCCCCCACGAGTTTATATCTATGATTCGTTTTGAAATTGGACCTCAAATTAAGGTCCAAATCCCCAATTTTAAGAAAACCTAGGTTCAACCCAAAATTCCCATTTTCACCCATGAAAACCCTTGATTTTAAGTTGAAAACATGATAAATGATGTTAAAGATTGAAGAAATTAAGTGAAAATCAACTTACAAATGGATTGGATGAGGAAGGGTTCTTGAAAAATCGCCAATGGGTGTTTGGGTTTGAGAGATAAGAAAAATGAGGCTTAAAAATCATCTAAGTATGAAAATTGCAGGTTGCAGATATGGGAATTGCGAACCTGGGCTCGCAATTGCGAATCCTGTAGATTTGGGAAATGCAAGAAAGGATTTCACATTTGCGAACCCTGCCCAGTCTTCGCATTTGCGGAATTTTGTTCGCATTTGAGGAAAATCCTTCGCTTTTGCGATCCCAGGCGGACCTGGCTAACTTCGCATTTTGCGAAGCAGACTTCGCATTTGCAATACTCGCATTTGCGAGCCAGGCTTCGCATTTGTCTAAAGCACCTGTTGCAAATCTGCAGCCCAGCAAAATAACTCGACACCTATCCAAAACTCACCCGAGCCCTCGGGGCTCCAAACCAAACATGCACACAACCTCAAAAACATCCTACGGACTTACTCGCGCGATCAAATCGCCAAAATATCATCATATACATAGNTTTTCAACTAAACTTTACAGATAGAGCTTAACACATATTTAAGACTTGTACCGGACATCGGAACCAAAATACGAGCCCGATACCATCACTTTTTGAACAAATTTCTTTTCATTTTCCTTAAATATTTTCAGAAAATAATTTCATGGAAAAATTCATTCCTGGGGCCTGGGACCTCGGAATTCGATTCCGGGCATACGCCCAAGTCCCATATTTTTCTACGGACCCTTCAGGACCGTCAAATCACGGGTCCGGTTCCGTTTACCAAAATTTTTGACCAAAGTCAACTTTAACCATATTAATATCAAAATTCATCATTTTTCACATAGAATTCATATTTAAGCCTTCCGGCTTCACGCCTGGACTGTGCACGCAAATCGAGACAAATAAAAGTGAGGTTTTCAAGGCCTTGGAAGCACGGAATGAATGAGGAAACAGGCGATGACCCTTTGGGTCGTCACAGCTATAGTCAATACCCGGAATATTTGGTCCCTTTACTTTGGGGACCAAGGTTGGAGGGACCAACTTTGGTCTCTATGGTAAAGAGACCAGCTTAATATGGACCAGGCGTGTTTGGTCGCTTTTTGGCCAATAAGCGGCCTACTCTGGTCGCTTTTCATTGTCGTTCTTTTTCGGATTTCTAGTAGTGGCTGAATCTAATAACCCAACCCATTAGTGACATTGTTGGTTTTGCATTTAGACTTGTACGGTTTTAAAATGCGTCACTAAAGTTTAAGGTCTGTCAACTTATATATCCAACATCTCTAATCAGATTATTGCACCAATGTAATAATTATAGAAAACGTGATTTAATTCCAAGCATCAAAAATGAACCATCCGAAACATTTAATGAACTCGTAAAGGAAGTAAAAACATGGAATCATATATCAATGAGGAAGCAGATTATTAATTAGGGCGACACACAAAGACAAGCTAACACCGAACAACAACTCACTAAGGTCAGTCACTATATTAGAAAAATGACATGGAAGTAGTTCCCTTTTTTTTTAAAAGAAAATACCAATTAAATTTGAAATCAACCATGTTCCTTCAAACAGCACCTCAAACAACCTCTTTGTTTTTTTTCCAGCTGCTTAAGTACAATTCACACAAGAATCTGATATCACTACATTAACACTTGACTCCTTAAAATCAAAGCAGGTTGAAGATGTCTCTAAATGACTAAATCCTCTAAGCAACAGTTCAATAGTCCTAGTTCAATTACAATTATATGATTCATCTATTAGATAAAAATGATTAAAACTCATGACATTTCACATGACCAAGAGTACAAAAAACAATAAAGAAAATGTAAATGAGGTGCCACTAGATTCAATTCCATGTTTTCAGCTTTATTCACATCCTCCATATGAGGCTCATCAGGCGAAACCAAGAGAGTGTACCTGGATATGAAAGGGGAACAAAAATAGAGGCAAGATCAGCAACAACAGAAATAGTGTTCAGCAGCAGAAACGAACCACGAAAATAGCATTAGACCATAGACTGATAATCAACAGTCAAAAATCCACAACCAAAACTTCAAATCTAACTTTTTCAACACCTGACTCAGATCATTTTAACCCCACTAGCCCAAAAATCATTTCATGAATTAAATTTGAGAAGATCACATAACAGAATTCACTGAAACAGTAGCTTTCAACACAGCTTAACCAAAACTATCCAAAAGAAGAACTAATATCAAACAACTCAAACCTCATCCATGAAGCACTAGTTTTCCAGAAATTAAAAAGACCAGAAGAGCTACTGAAACTCAATGAAACAGTAGAGAATTTCCTAGTCGTCGTTGTATTTTTCTCTGTTTTGCCTTCTTCCTCTCTTTTTGACTCTCTCTTCTTCCTTTATCTCTATTTTTGTCTGAATCTCAAAGCACTCTCAAACTCTATCTAGGTGTTCTATGTGTTCAAAATGTCTGTCCCCCCTTCCTTCTGATTTTCAGCCCCTTTTAAATAGGCTGTAAACTAGTGCATTCCTCTATTACTAATCCTTTCAATTTTTTTAATTATCCACTCACCTAGTTAGTGTAATTATTAAAATCAGTAGTGCACAATCCATTACCAATTCACCTTTTATTTCTTAAATCCCACTAACTTAGTGCTTATTAACTAATATACCTAGTGTACACCTTACTCAAGTTAGCAGCCCCTAAGTGAACCCCTAACTTCCTATTGATTCCGAATATCTACAAACACACAAGCAGAAAACAAACGAGCTAAAACCTTCAGATAGATTAAAAATAAATGAATTTCGAAATTAAGAATATATCTAACAAACTAGTCAATCATATTACTTAATGAAGAATCAGTTCGTTATAAGAATTCTAAATGGAATATTCTGGAGAGCTAGAAAATTAACCACATGTCAGAACATATTAGAATAGGTTTCGACCAATTCAATTGAACCTTAAATTAAACTGACTTTTCTCATATGATTATAATAGTTAAAAATATTATTGAAACAAATTAATGCAGGTGAGTAATTATCAGACTTATGAACAGAAATACTAGAAAAAACAAAAAAGAAAGAAAGAAGGCGAGTAAAAGATGAAACCAACACTAAACAAAGAATCATAAAGGGAAACTTACTGGTTAAATTTTAAAATCGGTACTGATATTCCAACTCACCCCAGGATAATGATAATCGTTTGTTCCTTTTCAGGAACCCGCGACCATCATTATCTTGTGGTAATTTGGCCTTGAAAACTCAAGTCATGACTTTGCAAACGATTTCGAGAATAACCGCTTAGGGTTCAGAATTTAGATTCGATATTCGAGAGGTTCTAGTAAGGTTCGAAGGGAAATAATGGTGGATTAAGGATGAGGGGGTTAAAGAGGTTCAGGGGTGTGATTTTAGGGCTGAACGGAGACGGCGCCGCCACCGGAGAAACTATGGCAGCGCTAGGGTTCGAGATTTTGAATGGAGATTCGAGGAGTTCCAGGGTGTTTTGAAGGAAACGGGTCGGAGTTCTGGGATGGGGAGGTGGAGAGGAGGGTTGGGTGTTAATTTGGAGGTCATTGGTGGCTGACCGCTGCCGTGGGCGATTTTCGGCGGGCGGTCAGCGGGGGTTTGTGGTGGTGGGAGATAGAGTTGTCTCTGAAGAGAGACGGGGAGGGGGGGTTTGATTTGGGGTTAGGGGGTTTTAGGTATATTAAAATCGACCCTAATTGGATGAATTGGATCCAACGGCTCTGATTGATTGATTAACGAAAACGGGGTCGTTTGATGCAGTCCTGGACCGGGTTGTGGAGGTGGGTCGGGGTTGGGTCATGGCTAGTAACGGGTTAACCACTGGACTGTTGGATGATACAAACTCAACGGCTCAGATGAGCAACCGATAAAACGATGTCGTTTGGGCTGCAACAGGGGCGGACCGGATTGGGAAAATCATTTGGGCTTATGATTTAAATTAAAACTGGCCCAAAACTTTAATTTATTTCATTCTTTTCCTTTTCTTTTTATTTCAAAAATATTTCTTCTCAAAAATCAAAAATTAAACCTTAATTAATTCTTAAACCAAATTATTCTACCAAATTAACTTAATTATATCTAAATAATTATTATCACACACATTTGAATATCAATTTAAAAGAAAAATCACCAAATTTGACATTAAACACTAAAATGCAAAAAAAAATGCATTTATATATATATATATATTTTTCATTTTTGTAAAATAAGTAATTTACTACTTAATTCA
>MU674434.1:24411-46678 GCA_026770625.1 Nicotiana glauca
GAGCGCGATCGGAAGTGAATTCGGAGGTCCGTAGGTCATTTTGAAGCCATTTGACTAAAGATAGAAATTGAAGGTTTTGAGAAGTTTGACCGGAAGTGGACTTTTTGATATCAGGGTCGGAATTCAATTTCGGAAGTTAGAGTAGGTCCATAATGTCGAATATGACTTGTGTGCAAAATTTGAGGTCAATCGGACGTGATTTGATAAGTTTAAGCATCGAAAGTAGAAGTTGGAAGTTCTAAAGTTCATAAAGCTTGGATTGGAGGTTGATTCATGATTTTAGCATTGTTTGATGTGATTTGAGGCCTCGATCAAGTCCATAATGTATTTTGGGACTGGTTGGTGTGATTGGTCGGGGTCCCGGGGGCCTCGGGTGTGTTTCAGGTTGTAATCGCGCTCTTATTTGATGTTTCAACGTCGTTTCTTTGGACATAAAGGGGTACCATATTAATAAAGTGAGCTCCAAATTAACTTTTTATTGAACCATTAGATTCGTATTGAAATTACGGAGCCATAGGAAAAAGAATCATCGAATTTGGACATCGTATGAGAAAGTTATGCTTATTTTTGTGTCGGAAAATTTGCTGCTTCTGGTATGCTCGCAATTGCAAAGGATTTCTTCGCTTTTGCGAGGGTTCGCAATTGGATCGTAAATGCGAATTCTGCAGCTTGATTTTAGCGGTGTAACTCGAGTTTTTGCTTCATTTTATCATATTTTGAGCCCTAGGTCCGAGAGTGGGCGATTTTGAGAGTGAATTTTCGTATCAAATCATTGGGTAAGTTCCTCTAACTAATTTTCAATTATATTTTGTGATTATATCTTAGATTTAACATCAAAATTCATGAGAATCTAAAGGAGAATTTGGGGTTTTAAAGAAAAACCTAGAAATTGTGATTTTTGGATTTTGACCACGATTTGGGCATGGAATTGAGAATAAATCATATTTTTGAGTTCGTGAGGCTATGGGTAAACTTTATCTTCGAAAAAGTTTGGATTTGGGGCACGTGGGCCTAAGGGCATTTTCGTCAGCTTTTCGATCGAGGTTAGAAATTATTATAAATTGGATTATAATGAGTACCTTAGCATATATTAATGGATTTTACATAATTATTGGCTAGTTTTCGAGCATTGTGCAGCGATTCAAATCTTCGGAAGGGCATGGAATGCCGGTTATGGACCTTCGGAGCGAGGTGAGTCTCCTTTCTAATCTTGTGAGGGGGAATTTACCCCATAAGTGAGTTAAACTAGTTAAGTGCTTCTATTTGTGGGGGCTACGTACGCACGAGGTGACGAGAGTTCGTGCGTAGCTACTATTATGCTATTGTCCGGGTAGTCTAGGACCCAAAAATATGTTGTATTTGAATTAATTGTGAACCCATTGATGGTTTGAATTTCTTAGATCACATTAAATTAATAAATAAATTTCTAAAAAGACTTAAGCTTAGTTTTCTCAAAATATTAAAGAGAATTGGCCTTTCTTGGATAATTGCCCCATGATTGACTTCTTGACTGATTGTCTGTCTGTGTGTGTTTATTTTGGAACGGGCTGAATGCCTCTGCAGATTAATAGATGCATCTATAGGTGCGCCGTCGACCCTCGGCAAGTGCACATTTACTTTTGTTGGATCGGGCCATCGCCTCGGTATGATTTTCGCATGCTTGTGTTGCTGCTTGAACTTAATTAAGTTATCATTGCTCTTTTGTGGCTTAAAAATATTTGGATTATATTTAAAGAGAAATTATGAAAATTTTTCTGTGAGAGAATTACGTGTTTACTTGTTTCCTCTATTTGGATTAGAATCATGTTTATAAAATAAATCCACTGTTTAATATATACATATTAAGGATGAATCATTATTGGACCATTAGAGAGCGTCAAGTTGACCATCTCGTCTCTACCCCTTCGAGATTAGGCGGAATACTCACTGAGTACACGTTGATTACGTACTCATACTACACTTCTGTGCATTTTTGTTGTACAGGTATATATACTTCTAGCAGCCTACTCGGCGTAGCAGCACGGACGTTTCTGGGACTAGGTGAGCTGCATCATTCGAGGCGACCGCAGCTAGGGTAGTCCCTTCCAGTGTACTGTATTTACTTTCCGTTCACTGTATTCCGGACGGATGTTGTATTTTATTTTTTCTTATCAGCAGTTGCTCATGCACTTGTGACACCGGGTTTCTGGGATGGTTTGAGGTATTGTATTAACTGTTCAACATTTAAATTTGATTTGAAACTATATCCTCTAAAAATTTCTTAATAAGGAAGGAAAATCATGGATTTCAAAAGTATTAAAATGAGATTTAATTAAGTATTTGAGTTGGCTGGCCTAACGGCGGTGTCCAGCGCCACCACGACCGTTAATGGATTTTGGGTCGTGACACTCATTCAATCCAGCCAAAAAAAAAAAAAAAACAGAGAGAAGAAATAAAAAGTTGAAATGTATATTTTCTCTCTTAGTTTTTGCTTCTGATTTTCTCTAATGTGAGACCAACCTTACCTTTTCATCCCACTGCTTTTTTTATTGCATAATTTGCAAGAATTTTTGCTTAACTATGAGAGCAAAAGAGAAAGATAAAAGAAGAATTACAAGGAGAGAAAGGGGGAGGGAACCAAAATAAGCATGTAATTTTTTATCTTTTTAGAGATATTATAAAAGAAAGTAATTTTTTTAAGATTTGGCTGAATAATGTTAGTTGTTTGGGGTTATCTTTGCTAAACCTAATATAAGGATAAACAATTACCAATTTTTGTTATGTGTTGTTAACTTGTTATAGGATGCCAATTTTTCAAAAGGCAATAGCAATTCAGATCCACATTAAAACAATGAATATATGACGTACTTATCATTCAACATACACTTTTATAATTTGTCATAATTAATTGTACGCATTGTTCCTTAAATTTTGTTATTTAACTATCATTTGATGTAACCTTGTTTCAATTTAAATGACATATATTTTTTTATTAGTTTATTCTAAAAAAATATGATACATTTCTATATTTAGAAATAGTTTAACATTAAACTTTTTATTTTATTTATTTTATCTTTAATAAGAAATTTTTATAGTCACGAAAATATCATAGCCCCACTAAATTTTTGCCACTTAAATTTTTAACATCACATATTTTAAAAGTCTTATTATTTTTAGACTTTATGCCAAAAGAAACTATATCATTGAAATTGAAACTAATGGAGTAATATACTTTCTATGAATAACTATTCCCCTTGTGGAAGGACTAACAACTTTTTTTTTTTATCGTATTCCCTTTTACTCATTTACATTACACATTTACTTTTTGAATAGTTTACAACTTATCTGAAATTTCTCATATTACACTTGATTAGGATTGTGCATAATTTGGTAAATATCGAATTATCATACCGTAACTAAAAATTTTAGAATTCGGTATTCGATATTTTAGTATTCGATATGGTATATGATTTAAGTATTAAAAAAGAATTGGTGTTAGGTATTTTAAAATGAAATACCGAAATATCGTTACCGTATCAAAATATATATTATATTACACGATACACATTTTATTAATTATAACATAAATATAAGAAATCTAAAATTTTACTTTCCTTTATTCTCTAAATTCATCAATTAACTCTCTAATTGTTTTCTCTCTCTAAGTTGGTATTTATTTGTAATGGACAAAACTTTTGTCAACAAACCTTTTTAGTTTTGTACTTTTGAGAACTTTAATTAAGAATATTACCGTCTATGATTCTATGCATTAGTTAGTATTCATACCGAATAAACCGAAATCGAATCATACCGAATTTCATTAGGTACGGTATTGGTATAGCATTTTACAAAACCGAATATCAAAAATACCGAACCAAAATATCTACACCATACAATACCGACCTACAAATACCCCTACCCTTGATGGCGATTGTTTATAACATAAAAAAGATTATTACAGTTTTACATTCCACATTTTAAATCTTTTTATAATAAAATGTAGCAAGCTACGACTAATTGTATTTTTCTATTTAATTCTAACTATATATACTTTATTTTTGTTGAAATTTATTAATGTTTAAATAAAAAATTGAAAGTTAAAAATATCTTGGGAACGATTGATAAGTAGTGTACTGTGGAACCAGTGCAGTGCAGCCATTGAACTAGAATTAAGCTAAAAATGCAGGTAATGTCAAGGTTTCGCCTCTTCAATTTCCATCTCTTCTCTACTTTCCCTCAATCTACCAAAATCCCCTTTTCTCAAAATTCATACCCAAAAACTCCCCATTTTTCTATTCATGCCTTTACTTCAAAAAGCTTTAAATCTTCAGCTACAACTTCAGAATCAGCAGCTTCAATATTAGCAAAGAAAGTATTGTTCATGGCACCAGGAGTTGAACCCGAAGATATAACCGAAGATATGATTTTACCCGGATCCAATATCGTTGTCGGGCCCTATGCGGGGGACTCTAAAATTAAGGAGGTGGAATTTGTGAAGAGTAGTAATAAACCTAAGGATTGCCCAAAAGATGAGAAACCCGAATTTGCTATGTTGGGTCGGTCCAATGTTGGAAAATCATCGCTTATTAATGCTTTGTGTAAGAAGAAAGAGGTTGCTCTTACTTCTAAGAAACCAGGTTTGAATATTTGCAATGTACTTCTTATTTAGAGCCGGTTTGCATTAGTTGAATTTAAGTATCCATTCGTTTCAAATTATGTGACATAGTTTGACATAACATAGAATTGAAGAAAGAAATGAAGAATTCTGACACTTGTAGTCTTAATTATGTCATAGTAACTATACTATGAGGATTCATTACGAATTGGTAGGAAAATGTGGAGGTCGAGTATTAGGATTGTAGGTTAGCAGGTCTTGCCTTACTTCCTACCTCTATGAGACTAGCTTCGTAGGATTTTTGTCTAAGATAGCTATCGGCAATATTGTGTATTACTATTACGCTTTTCAATGCATGACATATTTACTACGTATCGCTTTTTGCATCTTTCTTATGAATTTAATGTTGTTCCTATTTTTCTTATGATTTATGTGGTGATACTAATATTGTCTCCCTTTTTGTCTTCTGTCTTTCTGTTTTCTTGAGTCGAGAGTTTTCCGTAAACAGCCTCTCTATTTCTTCGGGGTAGGGGTAAGGTCTGCGTACACACTACCCTCCCCAGATCCTACTAGTGGGATTTTACTGGGTTGTTGTTGTTGTTGTTGTTGTCATTACGAATTGGCAAGTTCTACGCTGGCTGTCAGCCTAATGCAAGCCTCCTCCTCTATCCGAGCTTGGGACCGGCAACAGAGGTGTATCTAGTGTATAAGCTATGGGTTCATCTGAATCCATGACTTTCGCTCATACCCTGTATTTTTGCCCAAATAAGCATTAAATATATACACATAATAAATTTTGAACCCATTAAATTAGACGCCTATGTGGTAGAACCCATAAAATTTAAATCCTGGATCCACCTCTGACCGGAAACATAATCAAGCTCACACAGGCGGAGTCAATGTAAGGAGAAGGTTTTGGTCCGCCGATCCTTCTAGAGCAAATGGATGTGTTGCCCATAAGACCATGCAAGTTTGGCATGATGATGATATAAGTTGAGCTTAAAGAAAGAAGTGAGGATTCATATCGCCGACCCCAGTTTTGTTTTTTGGGATTGAGGCATATAATGTTCATGTGACTATAAGTTTGGTAAAACTTATTGTCTTAAACATGTGCTATAAAAGATTGTCATTAAGGGTAAAATGAGAAGTTCAAGTTTTTGTTTTTTTCAAATGTATAAGGGCGTTCATTTTGAAACAGTCTAAAAAGGAAATAGGGTCACATAAATTGGAATAAGTGGAGTATTAACTCGGTGCATATTTTAATTAGAGGTGGATTCTAATTTTAGTATGTTTACATGTACAGGGAAGACTCAGCTGATTAATCATTTCTTGGTGAACAAGAGTTGGTACATTGTGGATTTGCCTGGTTATGGGTAAGCAATTTCATGATTATGCTATTTGCTAGGATACTCTTTGATAGGTGAAGCTTTTTTACCATTACAATGAAATGTATTTCGCTCAAGTTATTTCAGAGAGTGTTAAGCAGGTTGGTGATTAGTTCTATAGCGATAATCTCGAGTAAAGGCTTACCATGCTTGATGCTTTATTCGGACGCAAGAACGACTTCACTTGGTTTGATAAATTGCTACTTATTCGTTCGATTAAGCAATCTACACCTCAAAACCAAACTAGTTGGAGTTAACTACATGATTTAAATCATTTATAAAAAGCTTCAAGCGAGGAAACACATCATCTTGATCCCAATCATATAGGAGTTACAACCTTATAGACTGTTAAAATTAAAGTGATCAAATTCTCGAAATACCTGTGAAAAGGGATATACGAAGAAAATGCCTTAATTGTCACTCAAGAAACTGTTTATGGAGTCTTTCCTAGTTGCTAACTGAAATCTTTACTCCAGGTGCTGCTTCACTAAGTCCATGTCGATCCGAACACTGAATCTCATATCTTTACCTTTAGATATGTCTGTTCTGACACTTATAAAGCACATTGCAATTTCAGCCTTATCCAAGATAAACAATAGATTTGCAATACAAACAAGCCCTACGTTCTTTCTTTTTACATTACTTACATGCTCCTCTTGTTTGAATGTTGCAGCTTTTGCTGCTGTTCCTAATAAAAGCATCACGGTTCCAACCTTCATCTGGGAATATCATTCTTTTTTGCTTTATTTTTCCATCTTAAAACATTGTACCTATTTTTCATGTAAGGTAGAATTGGAAGAAGTGTGAATGCCCAATTACGTCTTTTTAAAGTTTTCAATTCAAGGAGCTGCAATGTTTTCTCTCTAACTATGCGATGGTACTCTGCTAAACTATTAACTATACCTTGTTGCCATAGTTGCTGACGCAATAAACCAGGTCATAGAAATAATCTTCCATATTTTAGCCCTAGCGAGAGACATGACTTTTCCATTTTTGATAGCTTTCTACACTTTCAAGAGCAGGAAACCACACATAAAACTGCTATCTGAGGCAACTCTAGATATGTTAAAAGGAGGAGGAAACTCTAAAACATAACTACTATAGTCTCTAGACAACAGAAATAGATGGTCTCTAACAGAGCATCAGGGAGAAAATTAGCATATTTGATAAGATTCAAAGATCACAAGTCAGTTTACAGTTAGTATACTGCTTAGACAAATCAGTTTAGCTGGCATCAACCTAATTCAGTGGAACTGTTGTAAATGCTTAACCAAACAATCAGACATGTCCGTTCTTCTTTATGTCTTGATAAAACAGTCTAGATTATTGACATTTATTTGAAGATGTATTGTAGTAACTTAAATAAGATTTTGTTAAGTTACAAATCTACCTGCCAAATGGTTACGAAGGCTATAATTATTTATTTATTTATTATTATTGTTATTATTATTATTATTATTATTATTATTATTATTTTTAATAGATTTCGATAGGCTTCCTACTGTTTAATGGTTACAAGTCTGTAGAACCTGACCATAGCTGTTCCTACTTTAGGAGTTTTTGGTTCGGGGGTGGAGTAAGATGAGAAAATGTCGGAGAGAATGGAAGTAAAAGTGTAGGAGTAAGGTCATTTTTCTTGGTTTGTAAGGAATAAATAATGAAGCAAAGTAAAAGTAATCATTTCCCGTATTTGGTAATTAAACATCTATGGAGGAATCTCCTTTCTGCTTTCTAGTGTCTACTTCTGATCCTTAGAAACAGCCAGAAGTAAATCATTCATCAAAATAATTGTATCTGATTCTCTCCCCTTTAACTTCCCCTTCCCTGACTCAAGCAAGGTCGTAGAAGCTCTCCTTTACGTATTGAGTTTGCACTCTCTCCTATTTCCTTTGTCAAGTGATGTGTTATATTTTTCCATCACTTAGCTCTTTGTATCTTTTGCATTAATATGGAAACCGCCTGTTTTGTCTACTTCTAAGTTATTCGTGTTGCTTGTTTCAGTTTTGCTAATGCTTCTGAAGCTGCCAGAATGGATTGGTCCTCCTTCACAAAAGGCTACTTTTTAAATAGAGATACCTTGGTTTCCGTTCTGCTTCTAATTGATGCTAGTGTACCCCCTCAGAAGATTGACCTTGATTGTGCTAATTGGCTTGGACGCAATAAGGTTTCCATTCTTTTCATGTGGCTAATTGAAGTCATTTACTCCCATTACTACTTATAAAATAAGTCATATCTTACCATTGTCGACTTTCATACAACATTTTTTCCACGATAAGTGACTTTTGCAACACATTTACAGATACCAATAACTTTCGTTTTCACAAAGTGTGACAAAATGAAGGGAGGGAAGGCAAAAAGGCCAGACGAGAATATTAGAGATTTCCAAGAGTTGATCAGGCAGAATTATCAGCATCCACCTGCATGGATAATGACTAGTAGTGTCTCTGGTTTGGGCAGGGATGAGCTGCTTCTGCATATGTCTCAGCTGCGGAACTATTGGAACAATGAATAGCCCGAGAAAAGCATTGGCAGCATTATTTTGTGAGGTAAGCCCATATTTCTGGGATCTTGAATTTACACTTTTGGTCCCTAAGAGGTGACAAACATAGCCAAATGGAACTTGTAAGCTGCTTCGTGATGGATGTAAATTCATTCGTCCACAATGATAAAATGTATTATCAGTCTGCTTGTATTTTTCGTGCCTTCTTTTATCAACCACAGTCCTTTTGGCTGTCATGGTTGCCTCTAAAGTTTATTCTAGTGCAACATGTGTAATGGTGTTATGTAGAGCACTCTATTTTTGGAATATCAAAAATAGTCCCTGATATTAGTTTCTTCTATCCATGTGAAAGATGGCCAACATTATGTTGTTTTGGCTGCTAAGTAAGTGATTCTCAATGGAAGATGCTTGAAACCTATCACTATTATTTTGTTTTTTATCAACAATATGTTGTTTCATTCAAAGCCTCTGTGCTTACATACACTGCAGGAAATAACTGGGACATATGAATCTGGTCAAGCCAAGGATAAATCCATGTTCAGATCTTTTCCCATCCCCAACAATGAGTTTGGTTCGAGTCCCTATACATTTCCACTCAGGAATTAATAACCATATGGGGGATTTTCAGGCTGTTATGTCTAGGTTGGTGCATGAGGGGCTACAAACCTAAGTTGCTCGGACTCGGATGCAGGTATCCGATACGGGGACGGATCCGAGTATCGGATTCGGCAAAATCTAAATTTTAAGATTTGGGTGTGCGGATCCGGATATGGATACGGGTGCGGGGATTCGGCTAATAAAAAATAGAGCTATAAAAATATTGTAAATTTTAAAAGATATTATGTGATTAACTTACATGAATATTGTAGAATTCAATCTTTCATTCTCCAAGATGGAGACATTATTCTTGCATTCTCCTAAATCTGTTTTATTTTTGATTTTGAGAAATCAAAATCTCAATTTTTCTCCCAAATTTGTGGATGGACTCTGGTCAAAGCGTCCGAAGTTAGTTGACCGAATCCGGGATGTATCCTGCTCCCGCTCCCATCGTCGTCTCGTATCGAGACGGAGACGGCGCCAAAATTGAAGAATCCGCGCAACTTAGCTACAAACATACTTGTACACCATATGCTCCTGTAGTTTGTTTAGTGTAACTAATAGTACAATATTTGACTTGTGTCTTTTAACATTTTGTGGAACTTGGAAAAGATTTAGACAACATACGTTAAACACATTTTGAAATTACATGCTGTCGCATTATGTTATTGTTATTTCTAGTCATTTTTCCTTAGAGATTATATTGCTTTTGTGGAGTAATTTGGTCAGTACTGGTGTTCTGGACTTGTCTAAAGCATCGCTAAGTTTGGTTATTACTCAACTCCTTAGGAATACAAGGCCAAAAAGTACTATTGTGACGATCTTGATTGATGAGACCTGGTTGTGTATTGTATTAGTAGTAGTGAAAAAACACATTATAATAATAATTGAAAAGCTGGAGTGGTTGGATAGAAAAATGTAACATCAAAATGTTAAAAATTAACAGTTTAGCTTATTTGCATTCTTGAAAGTTGTATAAGTAAATATGCTTAGTGGAATAGTTTCAAATATCTTGAGACGTTTGTGATGTTGAAATTGGGATAAATGGATTATAAGGTAAGTCGTGGTATGTGTTTAATTTGTTTTGATAACCTTGGACGAGCTTGCATAATACCTGCTATCTCCTACTGGCACAGTACCGGATAATTTTGTCCACTAAAACTTGGACAAATGAGAATAAATCGCATAATATTTTTGTCTCCGTTGGAATATGAACCTTAAACCCTATGATTCTCAACCTATTTTATTTTGATTACTAGGCGACACTCTCAGGTGCTTGTTCAAAACATAAAATGACACTTCAGGTGCAGTAACTAAATTTGGTTGTGTTCTCTGTTCCAGATTTGACCAGAATATTTTGCTATGGATTTGTCAGGTTGCCTTATAACCATTCCATTTAGGAGGGACTCGTGACTCTTCTTTTGTCCTGAAATGATCTGTTTCCATTATGAATATATCAAATTGTTTTAATTCTTGTCTTAATGTACCAAATAAACTTTAGAAAGAAAAGTTAGTCGCAAGTTAAGCGAATAAATGATACTACTATGTAGAAGTGACAGGTATGCCAAATATGTCTCAACAAATATTGATGGTCCTTTTAATTTTTGATTTATGTAGTGGTTTGCAATTACAGATCTTAGTATACTCCTATTTGGTTAGTGTCACGACCTGAAAACGCCATCATCGGGATCGTGATGGTGCCTAATATCACACTTGTTAGGCAAGCCAATGTTAGAGATTTGTTAACCAATTCCTTTACGTTTCAGTGATTAACAATAAGCAAGCTAAAACAAGTCGAAATGATTGCGGAAGTAAATAAATAATCCCTTTGTTTACATACTATTACTACCTAGAATTCGGAGTCACAATTCACGAACGTTCTAAGATTTTACTACAAGTATCTATCGAAAGAAAATGCAACTTTTTGCGAAATAAAGAAAACAGTAAAGTATGAGGTATAGAAGGGGATGCCAAGGCCTGCGGACGCCGTTAGGTCTACCTTGGGTCTCCTAGCTAACAAATCCTATAGCCAACCTCTCGATCAGCTCGAACCAATTCAAAAATCTACACAGGAAGTGCAAAGTGCAATATCAGTACAACCGATCCCATGTACTGGTAAGTGCCTAGCCTAACCTCGACGAAGGATTGACGAGGCTACGACGAGGCAATCACAATATAACTTGCATACAGTATATAATAAAAGCAGAAAGAAAGACATAACAAAATAGAGTAGTAACTTGCAAGAAGTGAGTACAGTTCTCGAAGCATATCATTAGTGTTCAGCTACTACCAATCCTTAAGTGCAATTTAAGACTACCATACAGCTAACACAATCCAGGAATAGTGTAAATATATATGATGTTGCGGCGTGCAACCCGATCCCACTGTACATTTCATATTCCTCCTTTATCTCCTCTTATTAACATAAACAACATAATATAAGTAAAAGTTGCGACGTGCAACCCGATCCCACCATATCACAATAATCACATTCACAGTTCACTCTTATTACACCACAATTCACCCTTATCACACCTGTTGTGGCCCGTAACCCGGTACCACCATATCAACACCAGTTATTCAGTACGTACATCAATTTCACAACTTAAATCACATAACCCTTCACAAGGCTTAACTTCCAACAAATAATTAGGAAACTTGTACACTACGAAACTTTACATAAGTAACACTACTCAGCGAGATCAATCCTGAATATATCACGAACGTATCAATAACCAGCCTAAACAAATAATAAGAGACAACGAAGCTACAAATAACTAATACTTTCAACAAGGAGAAGCAATGTTTATCAGGTAGCAATTAGGCATGGAAATACAAGTAAAGCATGTAGCAGTTATGACAGGGAAAGAAAGAATATGAAAAGAACGGGAAAGAAACAGGCAAAAACAGATAAATTGGCGGCGCATAGGTACTCGTCACCTCACATATACGGCGCTCACATGAAATTAATATAGCAATTAGGTCAAGGGTTCCTAATCCCTCGAGTCAAAGTTAGACACGACACTTACCTCACTCCACGGGCCACTCAATGCTCAATTATTGCTTTTCTAGTATCCACCTCCAAACCACTTGTATTTAGTCACAATTAACTCAATAGCATCAATTATTGCTAAAGGAATCAATTACAATGCATAAATTTATATTTCCATAACTTTCCCCCAAAAAGTCAAAAATCAACGGCGGGCCTGCTTGGTCAAAATTCGAGGTTCGGACCAACATCCATTTACCCATTCACCCCCGAGTACGGATATATGATTGGTTTTGGAATCCGACCTCAATTCGAGGTCTAAATCCCCAATTCTTCCTAAATCCCTAGTTTTCTATCATGGAAGAACAAAGATTAGGTCTAGGAATTCAATGGACGATGTTAGAAATGGAAGAAAATGAATTAAAAGAGTACAAACCTATGAATTGGTATTGAGTTTCCCCTTCAAAATCGCACCTAGGCCGAGCTCTAATGGAGAGTTTATGAAAAATGGGTAAAATCCCATTTTTGAAATGTTTTAAGGTCTAGGCGTTAGGCCTTCTTAGCGCTCGCGATGTGCATCAGTCAAAATGGCTTTCGCATTCGCGAGTCCTCTTTTGCATTCACGAAGGCTGCTTGTAACGACCCGAACGGTCGTTTTAAGCTTTAGCACTCTGACTGCCAGTTCTCGGGCATGTCTTGCCCCGTGTGATGTATTATGACTGATGTAAATCGACGATTTTGGTTTTCTCGGAAATCGGTATAAATTTGAAAGAACAGTCTCAGCTGAAAGCTTTGAATTTAAAAGGTTTGACCAAGAGTTAACTTATTTGTATGTGAGCACGGATCGGAATTTTTATGATTTGGTTAGCTTCGTGGGGTGATTTATGACTAAGGAGTGTGATCGGAATTGGTTTTGGAGGTCTGGTGTGGAATTTGGCTTGAATTAGCGAAGTTAGTATTTTGGCGATTTTCGATTGATAGGTGAGATTTTGATCCGGTGGTCGGAATGGAATTTCAAGAGCTTCTGTAGCTTCGTTATGTTATTTGGGATGTGTGTGTAAAATTTCAGGTCATTTGGACGTTGTTTGGCCGGGTTTTGATCGCAAGTGTATTTCGGAAGTTTTTGGAAACTTAAGCTTGAATCTGATGTGTTTTGAGTGATTTGATGTTGTTTGAGGTGTGTTGATGATTGGAACAAGTTTGAATGAGGTCTTAGGATGTTTTGATGCATTTGGTTGAGGTCCTAGGGGCCTCGGGTGAGTTTCGGATGGTCAATCGGACCATTTTTGGCTTTGAGAGTTGCAGAAATTGCTGTTCAGATGTTGCAGAGAAATTGGCCTTCGCGATTGCGTGGATCCAGTCGCGATCGTGTAGAAGGATTTTGGAAGGCCAGGAATTAGACCTTCATGCTCGCGTTAATGGGATCGCGTTCGTGGAGGGTTAGGGGTTCTTGCTTCGCGATCGCGTGAAAGCTGTCCCGTTCGCGTATAAAGAAATAAGGTCCAAGAGCTATTGTTCTTCGCGTTCGCGCGTGAGGGAACACGTTCGCATAAATGTAAAGCCTGGTGCATCGCGTTCGCAGAGATAGGTCCGCGTTCGCATAAGGTTAAATTTTGGGAAATTAAAAATGTGCTCCGCGATGGCGAGGCTTGTGCCACGATCGCGAAGAAGGATTTTGAGTGCTGGGCAGAATGTTTTAAGTCGTCTTGTCCGCATTTTTGGGTCTATTTTCGCCATGGCTGCTCGTTTTTGGAGATTTTTGAAGGAAATTAAAGAGGAATTCAAGACAAATTGATTTGAGGTAAGAATCTTGGTCTTAAAACTCAATTATATTGTAAAATCCACCTAGAAATTCATGGAAATTTAGCTAAAAATGGAAGAACTAGGTCTTGGGATTTTGAGATTTTAAATTGAGATTTGAAGGGCCATTTGAGGTCGGAATTTAGAGTTTTTGATATGTATGGACCATAAGGAACCCATTGATGTGAAAATTTCTGAGTTTCGAGAAGTGGGCCCGGAGCTCGGGTTTTGCTAATTTCGGGATTTTTGATATTTTTTGATTGTTTCAATTGGGTTTTATTCCCTTAACATATTGTGACGTATTCGTTCTGGTTTTGGTCAGATTCGATGCGCGAAGAGGCCGATTTGAGGGGCACAGGCATCGCGAGCTAGAGAATTCGCTGGTTCGAGGTGAGTAATGATTGTAAATGATATTTTGAGGGTTTAAAACCCCATATTTGCACATCATAGTGCTATATTGAGGTGACTTGCACGCCGTATAGCGAGCGTGGGGTAGAGCACCATTGGGGATTGTGACTTGGTCTGTCCCGATTAATGAATTTACTGCGTATTTGACTGAAATTTACTTGTTATCATCATAATTTGGGCTGATTGCCATATTTGGGCTTCGTGCCAGCTATTAACCCTTCGGGGATTGTTGTTGATATTTTCTCACTGTTTTAATTTTATACTTGAACTCAGTCATGCATTTTCTACTGTTTTTAAGACTCAGCCAAGTTTATTTTACTTTAACACTTGAAATGATATTTTCAAAAATATTTGGGCTAAGCATCATGTTTTACTGTTGCCCTAGTGGCTTATGTGATTTTTGACTGAGTAAGACTGAGGGCCTGTATTGTGAGGATACTTTTGAATTCGGCTGCACGCCGCAGCAGTCAGATACTGATTTGATATGAGGTCGAGGGCCTAGATTTGATGCCTCGAGATGGCTTGATATTTTGCTTGGGCCGTAAGGGGCCTCTTTCGGAGTCTGCACACCCCCAGCGAGCGCCGTCGACGATATATGGATCGGGCTGCATGCCGCAGCGGTACTAGTACTGTTCTATGTATTTACTTTATTTCATTTGTCTGCCATTATCTGTCTGTGCTACTTCATGCAATATCTACCTGATTTTGTGGCATTCTCTGATGGCTGAGTGTTGTGCCGAGGGGCGAATTTTTGTTCTTATCTGCACTATTTGTTTGCATTCATTTGCGTGACCGCTGAAAAAGTCATTTTCAAAAGAGGTTTAAACTGCACTAAGATGTTTCTCTAAAGATTTCACAGTTTCACTATTTTTTTCAAAAGGGTTTTGCACTGCTCTATACAACATGATGATTTGTTATACGTGATTTCTTACTGCTCAGTTGTTATTTACTTTTATACTCACTGAGTTGGAGTACTCACTTTACTCCCTGCACCTCGTGTGCAGATGCAGGTATTTATCCACTCGTTAGCGGGTTTTGGTTGATCAGAGGCAGAGTTATAGGAGTTAGCGAGGTGACTGCCAGCGTTCGCAACACCGTTTTCCCCTCTTTTGTTCATTATTCTAGTATTGTATATTTTAGGCCTTGTAGTTGAATTTACACTCTAATAGATGCTCGTGGATTATGACACTCGATTAGGGCTGTGTTGGGTTGTATTTCAGCTAATTAATATCATGAAATCATATTTAAACTGCTTATGAACTGTCTATCTGCTTAAAAGAGGTGTTCTGAAATGGTCTGGCTGGCCTTGTCTTCACGAGAGGCGCCATCACGACCGGAGCGGGGTTTGGGTCGTGACATTGCTCCCTCTGGCCTTCGCTTTCGCGAGCCAATAACTAGTGTCCCCTCCCTAGGTCCCATATGCTTCGTGTTCGCGTTGAGCTGGTCGTGTTCGCGAAGGGTAAGGCCCCCATCGCTCTGCTTCACGACCAAGCCTTCGCGTTCGCGAAGAAGAATACCCCAGCCCTCCCAGTTTCTATTTTCCGTTCACGAGAGTGCTTTAGCGAACGCGAAGAAGGAAACCATAAGGCACCTGAAACAGCAGAAAAACCAGATTTTCTTAGTCCAAAACATCCTGTAGCCTATTCGAAACTCACACAAGTCCTCGGGGCTCCAAACCAAACATGCACACAAGTCCTAAATCTTCATACGAACTTGCTTGAATGATCAAATCGCCAAAATAACACCTAGAACTATGAATCTAGCACCAAATCGAAAATCGAATAAAATTTTCAAGAAAGCTTTAAAACTTCTAATTTCACAACCGGACGACCGAATCACATCAAATCATTTCCGTTTCTCTCCAAATTTTACAGATAAGCTATAAAATTATATTGGACCTGTAACCGGCTCCGAAATCAAAATACGGACCCGGTATCAACAAGGACAAACATCAATTAATTCTTAAAAATCATTAGATTTTCAAACTTTCAATTTTCAACAAAAGTTCATATCTCGAGCTAGGGACCTCGGAATTTGATTCCGGGCATACGTCCAGGTCTTATTTCATTAAGGACCCACCGGGACTGTCAAAATACGGGTCCGGATCCATTTACTCAAAACGTTGACCGAAGTCAAATAAAATTAACTTTTAAGGTAAAAATTCTTATTTTGATCAACTTTCAACATAAAAGTTTTATGGAAACATGCCCGGACTGCGCACGCAAATCGAGGAGGATAAAAATAAAAATTATAAGTCTTAATAGCGCATAATCGAATTCTAAAACATAAGATGACCTTTGGGTCATCACAGTTAGAATAAGTATGATATTTGGAGAACACTTAATTTTTTCAAATGGAATGGACTTGAATTAGCGAAATGAACGTAATAAATTGGATCGACTTATTCATACAATCAATTCACAACTAATATGATTGAGATATAATTGATTGATTGATTAGTATATTAGATTAGGCTAGATATTGTAATCATTGTTACGTATTTAGTTAATCTACACAGGACCTTTTTAGTGGTAAATTGCAATGATCTAGTTTTGAAATAGCATTAGTAAAGTAAAAATTGAATTTGGTTACTAAGTTTGTGTATTCTTTACATATCAATTTGGAAATTTAAGAGTTACTGTGACGACCCAAAGGGTCATCACCTGTTTTCTCTTTTATTCCGTGCTTCCAAGGCCTTAGAAACCTCACTTTTAGTCGTTTCGATTTGCGTGCGCAGTCCGGACACGTAGCCGGAAAGCTTAAATATGAATTTTGTGTAAAAAAAATTGATGAATTTTGATATTAATATGATTAAACTTGACTTTGGTCAATATTTTAGGTAAACAGATCCGGACCCGTAATTGAACGGTCCCGAAGGGTCCGTAGAAAAATATGGGACTCGGGCGTATGCCCGGAATTGAAATCCGAGGTCCCGAGCCCGAGAAATAAATTTTTAAAAGAAATTATTTTTCTGAAATTTATTTGGAAATTTGAAATAAAAATCAATTAGAAAGCGTTGGTATCGGGCCCGTATTTTGGTTCCGGCGCCCGGTACAGGTCTTATACATGGTTTAAGCGCTTCCTGTGAAATTTGGTCGAAATTGGACGTCGTTGACGTGTTTCGGACCTAAATATCTAAAAATGAAGGTTTATGAAGTTTGATGAAAAAGTGATGATTTTGAGGTTTGATTCCTCGTTTATGATGTTATTTTGGCAATTTGATCGCACGGTTAAGTTCTTACGATGTTGATGCGTTAGTGCGTGTGTTTGGTTAGGAGCCCCGGGGGCTCGGGAGTATTTTCGGAGGTGTTCGGGATGGTTTTGAAACTTAGAAAAATTGCAGAAACAACAGTTCTGTCACTCTGATATTTTGTTCTATGTGATCGCATAGGCCTATCCGCGATCGCATAATGTGAGGTTCCAGGTGCCCTATTTTGTTCTATGCGATTGTATAGATTGACCCGCGATCGCATAGCTTAGCCAATTCCTTCAGTGCAAACGCGTCCTTCCTCCCGCGATCGCAAAGCACTAAACCAAACCTGGGAATTTCAGCCTCGTTCTTCTATGCGTTCGCATCACCCTTTGTGCGATCGCAATTGTCAACTTCCCTATCCCTATGCGATGTATGAGCTTCTTCGCGATCGCATAGAGTATTTTTCTGCCAGTTATATTTTAAAAATCACAGAACAGTAGCTACGATATTTTTCACAAAAATACTCGAACCCCTTCTTCTCTAAGGTCCTAGGGCGAATTTTAGGGCACTCCTTGATGTAAACTTCTTGGGTAAGCATTGTTTAACTTGTTTTCTTCACTTTCTATCATCATACATTGAAATCCTAGGCCTAAAACATGTAATATAGGGTTGAAATTGGGGAAAATGGGTAGAGTTAGGGCTTTTCGATTTTCTTTGATTTAGACCTTGTTTTGGGGTTGAATTTGAAAACAAAATTGTATATTCGGGCTCGTGGGGGAATGGGTGACATGGAATTGGTTCGAACCTCGTGTTTTGACCAAGCGGGCCCGGGGTCGATTTTTGGAATTTTGGGAAGAAAGCTTAGAAATCATATTTAGGCATTGGGTTTAGTTTGTTTAGCTATAATTAATATTTTAAAGTCATTATTTCATAGATTTGACTGAGTTGGAGCCGAATTCGAGGGGTAAAGCTATACTAGAGGCTTGAGTTGAGTTTGGAGCATTCGAGGTAAGTGTTTGGTGTAACTTTGGCTTGAGAGAATAGGAGTAGAGTCTTATTTGCTAATTGCTATTTGTCGAGTACGGTGTATAGGCATGGTGACGAGTATCTATACACTGGTATCGAGCATGACCGTAAGTCCTGAATTGCTAAATTATCGAATTCTTAATTGTTGTTTATAAGGACTTGGTTGGAAATCTTTAAACACTGAACCGGTAATTGTTGAGACTGAACATTGATTTAAATGTGTTAAGTAGAAATTGAATAAGTTTGGTTATAGCTAGATCTCCCTTGCCGGGATAGTTTATTATATTATCTTGTTCCCTTGTTGGGATAGTTTATTATATTATCTTGTTCCCTTTCCGGGATTACTTTGTGTATTGTGTTGAAAGAAATAGGATCGTGTGGCACGCCAACCACGAGATATTATGAAATGGGATCGTGTGGCACGCCGACCACGAGATATTATGAAATGGGATCGTGTGGCACGCCGACCACGAGATATTATGAAATGGGATCGAGTGGTACGCCTACCACGTGATATTATGAAATGGGAGAGAGTGGTACGCCTACCACGAAATATTATGAAATGGGATCGTGTGGCATGTCGACCACGAGATATTATGAAATGGGATCAAGTGGTACGCATACCACGTGATATTATGAAATGGGATCGAGTGGTACGCCTACCACGTGATATTATGAAATGGGAGCGAGTGATACGCCTACCACGTGATATTATGAAATGGGAGCGAGTGATACGCCTACCACGTGATATTATGAAATGGGATCGAGTAGTACGCCTACCACGTAATATTATGAAATGGGATAGAGTGGTACGCCTACCACATGATATTATGAAATGGATCGAGTGGTACGCCTAACACGTGATATGTTGATAAATGGGATTGAGTTGCACGCCTGCAACGAGAGGAAATTGAAACAAGTGAAAGTGGTTTGTTTTCCCTTATTCTGTGTTAGAAGAATTCAGATGTAGTTTCCTTGTTATTCATGATATTCCGTTTTACCTGCTACTCCATAAGCAGGCTCCCCCTCCCAGTTTTAATTGTTTACTTTCCGATATTATTTTGTTGTACTTGTATATATATATCTGCACAGGTTTATCTGGTAGTCTGGTCTAGCCTCGTCACTACTTCGCCGGGGTTAGGCCAGGCACTTACCAGCACATAGGGTCAGTTGTGCTGATGCTACACTTTGTGCATCTTTTTGCACAGATCCAGGTGTTGGAGCAGCATTTGAGTAGCAGTAGCATTCTGGGAGCGAGCTTTCAGACCAGGGACACTCGAGGTAGCCTTGTTGACGTCCGCAGGCCAGGAATCCTTTCTATTTTATTTAGTTTGTTATCATTTGTATCGAAGCAGACAATGTTTCATTCAAACCTTGTATTTAGTATTCTTTAGACGTTCGTGAGTATTGTGACACCAGTCTTGGATAGAGGATCTTGTTGAACTTTCGCATTTCTTTTAGTTAATTATATTTGAGACTTCCACTTTATTATTAAGCGCTTCATTGTTTCTAATATTGTCGATGTTCGCTAAAAGAGGTAATTGATAATTGGCTTGCCTAACTCCTATTAATAGTCTCCATCAAGACTCCCGAAGGTGGGAAATACGGGTCGTGACAAGTTGGTATCACAACACTAGGTTACATAGGTCTCACAACTCACGGACAAACTCGGTAGAGTCCGAGGGATCGGTACAGAGACGTCTGTATTTATCCCCCAAAGGCTACAAAGTTAGGAAAGTTTCACATTTGTTCTTTCTTGTCGTGCGGTTCTATTTCTCAAGTACCGATTGAATTTCTACTTTGTTCCTCTGCAGATGGCTAGAACACGTGCTTCCTCTTCTACCGTGCAGCAATCCGAGCCCCCAGCAGCAGCTCTAGTGGCGGAGCCTCTGGTTGATTTGGAGGAGGAGGTTCCAGCCCCAGCAGTCCCGGTGGGCCCAGCTGAGGTCCCAGAGGGGTTCATTGCCATCCAGTTCTTCAGGACGCTCTATTTCGATTTGTAGGCTTTGTGGAGAGTGTCATTCGAGCGGGTTTGCTTCCAGAAGTTCAGCCAGTGGTGGCAGATCAGTCGCGTACAGTGGCTCAGGCCGGGAGTGAGATCACTTTTCAGGAGGCGGCCAATGTGGGCCGTAGAGTTGAGGTGGTCCTTGTTGATACCCACTTTTTCCTTGAGTATCTTATATACCCAAAATAATTTCAAAATAATATATATATGCATATACGAGCACACCCAAGAGTTTTGGTACTTTACCAAATTTTTAATAATTTTTAAATCAATTTATTGCTTATTTTTATACCATAAAATCCAATAATTATTCCCAAAACTATCATTTTGGCAAATAGCTTATTTTTATTCTCATATTTACACAAAAATATGATTAACATGATTTTTGTATATTTTTACAAATTCACTTAGTATTTTTAAAAACTAAGTTGCACATAATTGCAATATTAGCCCCTTTCAAGATTTAATTATAATTATATTTATAAAATTGACTCCTATATTTTTAATTCGATAATTATGTATTATTAATCATTTTAGTATGTTTGATTTACTTCCATAAATTATTTTGCTATTTTTATAAATTAAACAAGGGAAAAGTGACTATTTAAAAGCTAGCTCTTTTTGCATTTCAATTTTAACCGGAATTGAGCCCAATCTCAGCCCCAAACCTGAGCCCAATTCCCTAACCCAATTTAACCCAGTTACCCGACCCAACCCATAACCCTCTTAATCCTGGCCGTTGATCATTTAGATCAACTGCCACCGTTCCCCCTTTCCTTTTTAATCCCAAATGACCTAACCCCAACCCTCATTTCTCTCAGATAGCCGCCCCCAAACTCTCTCCTTCTCTCAAACGCTCCTTAGCACTCGAAACCCTAATCGCCTCCCTCGTCTTCTCCGATCAATCTCACCGGAGTCCATGGCTTCTCAGGCCATGGATGGCCTGTGCTCACCTTTCTTCCCCCCCAAGCCTTGGTTGTTTGAGATTTCGAGGTTCGACCTCGATGGTGTTCGAGCAGATCCTCCACAGATCTGTGGTTCTTTGGACTCTCCGACCGTGTTCCGACGTGTTCGAGCTTTAAGAGCCTAGCTATGGCTCAGATCTGTTCGAGACCAGACCCTTTCCAAGACTTCTCATTTCTAGGATTTCAGAGAAACCTAAAGCTATTTGAGGTTTTTCTGTTTGTTTTCTCTTAGATCTATGCTATGTCTGTGCTATATTCTATATTTCAAGGGTTTTCCCCAATTTTATTTCTCTTTTAAAATCATTTGATTTTCAAACCAGGGTTTCTGGAAAAAACTTTATGATTCTTTCTTCTCTTTTCTTTATGTGTGTTTCATCTGTGTTTATCTCGTATGTTTCTTCTCTGCTACGCACCTATTTGATCTTCTGCCTTTTCTTTCTGTTAAGCATGATCCTTCTATGCTTTGCATTTGTCCTATGCCTTTAGCCTAAGCTCGCATGATTATATCTGATATGTGATTTTTATTTTATGTATCTCCTACTGTGTTCTTTATGTTTGCTTGCTTTATCAGATTTTTACCAAGTTCTTCCTAAGCATGTTCCATCTACTGTTTTTCCTAAACCTGTATCACCTTTTTCGCTTCTAAACTTATTTGAGTAACAAGATTTGCCTGAATGTATTCCCTACGTTTCAAACTTGCTTTTTATTTAAGAAAGAGACTACTGAGTCTATTATATTCGTTGTTTTCTCATCTATGCATCTGATTTGAGTCAGAAACCCTAGTATTTGGGGGGGGGGGGGGTTT
>MU674436.1:10759-76112 GCA_026770625.1 Nicotiana glauca
GGTTTCAAACCCTCAGGATATCATTTACAAGTATTACTCACCTCGAACCGGTGAAATTCCTCGCTCGCAATGCCTTTGTCCCTCAAATTGGCCTCCACGCGCGTCGAATCTAACCAAAATCAGAGCGAATGCATTACAATATGCTAAGGGAACAATACCCAATCGAAAACAATCGAAAAATATCAAGAATCTCGAAATTAACAAAACCTGAGCCCCGGGCCCACTTCTCGTAAAATTACAAAACTCACATTAACGGATTCCTCATCTCGCCGCGAGTCCGTACATACCAAGAACTCCCAAATCCGAGCTCAAATGACCTATGAAATTCCAATTTGAAATATTAAAACTCAAGCCCTAGCTTTACCCATTTTTAATGAATTTCAACCAATTTCCGTGATAATTCTACCATAAACTTGAATAATTAGGCCAAGGAACTTACCTCCAATCATTAACCCTTGAATCCCTCTTCAAAATCGCCTCCAAGCTCTCAAAAAGCGCTCCACAATGGAGGAAAAATGACATAAGCTCGCGGATGAATTATTGATATAAACCCTTCTGCCACAACAATTTTTCGCTTCTGCGCTTTAATTACCGCTTCTGCGGTCACCGCTTTTGCGGCTCCCCAACTGCTTCTACGGTTTCTTCCAAAAATGCCCAGACCGCTTCTGCGGTCCAAAATCGCATCTGCGATGCTTGCTTTTGCGTTAACCCCTCTGCTTCTGCAAAAATTGCCCAGGCCCTTAGAACCGCTTTTGCGACCACCAAGCCGCATCTGTGGAACCGCCTATGCGGTCCATTTTCTGCAGATGCGGAAATGATAGAACTAACAAACTTCAAACCTGCAATAAACTCCAAACTCTCCATTTAACCACCCGAACTCACCCCGAGGCCCCCGGGACCTCAACCAAAAGCACCAACACATCCTAAAACCTTATTCAAACATGCTCGAACCATCAAAACACTATCGTTAACATAAAAATCATCAAATTTTACCAAATCAAAGCCTAAGTTCTTCAAGAACTTCCGAAATGCATTTTCGATCAAAAATCCAACCTAACGATGTCCGAATGACCTGAAAATTTGCAGACATATCCAAAATGACCTAACGATGCTACTGCAACTCTCGAAATTCCATTCCAACCCTCAGATCAAAATCTCACCTATCAAACGGAATTCGCCAAAATTCAAACTTCGCCAATTCAAGCCTAATTCTACACCCAGCATCCAAAATCAATTCCGATCGCACTCCTACGTCACAAATCATCCCCTGAAGCTAACCAAATCACCGGAATTCACATCCGATCCTTCTAACTATATAGTCAACTTCCGGTTAACTTTTCCAAAACAAGCTTTCTTCTAAGAGGCTAAGTGCCTCATTTCCAACTAAAACCAATTCAATTCTATCGGACCCATTCAATTACTGATATTGAAACATAGAGCAACTTAATATAGGGAAAACGGGATGGTAACTCACGTGACAACGGGCCGGGTCATCACATGAGTAATAAAGGTAAATAATAACTGAGCAGCTAGAAAACCACGTAAAGCAAGTCATCATGCTATATAGGACAATGTAACCCTTTGAGAAAACAGTGAAACCGTGAAATCCTTGGAAATATCTGGGCTCAGTTATAAACTTCTTTGAAAACATCTTTTTCCAACAGTTAAGCAAATGAATGTGAAGTGCAAGTTAGCACATAAGTCAGCCCCTCAAGCATAGCACTCCATTAATAATTAACACCAGGGTATTAAGTAAGCACTGCAAGAATATCATGGATGCCAATGAAATGCGAGTGCTGGAATGTCATGACAAATAATACAAATAGGAACAAATGCATGAGTTCAATACAATGCATATGACGGTACACTCCGGTACCCGCTGTGGCACACAACCCGATCTATTTAACGTCGACGGCGATCACTGGGGGTGTGTACAGACCCCGAAGGGGCTCCTACAGCCCAAGCACAATATCAATCCATCTCGTGGCATCAACCAGGCCCTCGACCTCAAAATCAATATAACACCGGTGCGGCGTGCAGCCCGATCCATGCTCAGTCCAGAAATGCACATAAGCTACTTGGGCAATATTAGCATGATAGCTCTCAACTCAAAACGTCAGTAAAATATTGTTTAAGGTTTCAAATCTTAGAAAAATGGATAAGTTTGCAAAACAGTATTTAAACCTTGGACCGAGATCAAATAATATGCAAAAGTGATGCAAAACGGTAATATCAATCCCTGAAGGATTCACATAGTTGGCACGAAGCCCAAACATGGTAATCAACCCAATTTATGATGATAACAAGTAGTTTCAGTCAAATACGTAGTAATTGCATCAATCAGGATGGACAAAGTCACAATCCCCAATGGTGCTCTACCCCACGCTCGCTTTCCGGCATGCAAGTCACCTCAATACATCACTATGATGTGCAAATCCGGGGTTTCAAACCCTCAGGATATCATTTACAATCATTACTCACCTCAAACCAGTGAAATCTCTAGCTCGCGACGCCTTTGACCCTCAAATCGTCCTCCACGCGTGATGAATCTATCCAAAAATAGAGCGGATACATCATAATATACTAAGGGAACAATACCCAATCAAAAACAATCGAAAAATAGCAAAAATCTCAAAACTAGAAAAACCCGAGCCCCGGGCCCACTTCTCGAAAAATTATAAAATTCACATCACCGGATTTCTCTTTTCGCCACGAGTCCATACATATCAAATTTACCAAAATCAGAGCTCAAATGCCCCCGAAAATCCCGAATTTTCATTTCAAAGGTCAAGCCCTAGTTCTTCTAATTTTACTCAAATTTCTTCCCAACCATCCTAAAGAAGATGGAGGAAATAGAAAATGAGAATAAGGCGGTCTGTAACCGGATAAAGGAGCATCAAGAAAGGGTCAACAAAATACAAGGCGCCCTAAAGTTGCTACCAAAACAGGACGTTGGTCGATTTATCGAGCAACTATACAATGAAGAAGCAGCCTCCCATGCTATTCCGAAAACCTTCAAAATGCCACCGTACCTGAAGATATACGATGGTTCTACAGATCTAGAAGATCATATCATCTACTACGTCACAGCCGTAAAAGGCAACAATCTTTTGAAAGAACAAGTACCATCGGTGCTGCTGAAAAAATTTGGAAAAACCCTAACTGGGGAAGCCCTAACCTGGTACTCGCAACTACCGGCACGGTCAATAGCAACATTCAAAAAAATGGCATACAAGTTTGTCACTGCTCATACAGAAGCTAAAAAGGCGGAAGCAAGGGCAAACAACATTTTCGACGTTAGACAGACACATGACAAGGGACTCACAGACTTCCTAGCCCGATTCAACAAGGTGAGAATGAGCCTACCAAATGTGTTAGAAGGGATGGCGGTAGTTGCCTTCCAAAATGTGTTAAATAGGAGTAGGTTGAGAGCGACTAGAAAGCTGTAAAACAGGCTCATGAAATAACCTCCCACCACTTGGGAAGAAATCCACAATGCCTATTGCGCCGAGGTAAGGATCGATGAGGACGACCTTAATGGTCCGATCCAGTGGTTGATGTCAGTTCAAACTAAAGCAAGGAAAGATAGTTGCAATGATGGTCAAAGGGACCAGCTACCCTGTCTCAGTCGAGAAAGACATCAGCCCTATATCAGAGCACCCATCCTACCTCCTGTGCGGCACACAGATGTCCTACCTCCACATACAGCGTCACACCGAAACGAAAGTGGTACGCCTCCGCCCTTACCTGCTCATAATTTTTGTATTTCTCCTTTAGAAATAGTATACGTAGAAGAGAAGCTCGGTCTAAAGGTGCGATGGCTGCAAAATATAAAATTTGACCCGTGCACCCAAAATTCGAATGTTCTTTGTGAATTCAACCAGGAAAAGGGTCATAAAATCGAGGATTGCATAGATCTGTGGAAGGAGGTAGTAAGAATTCTAAATCAGGGACAACTAAAAGAACTACTGAGTGACCGGGGATGAGCTAACTTTGCTTGTGGACACAAGCAAGACCAAAGACCCCCAAAATCACCTTCTCCCGCTCTTACCATACAAATGATCACCGCGAAGGGGAAAACATAGCAGTAAACCACGTGTTCACCACTATGCACAAACTCAGATGGTCAATCACTCATGAACGGTATGATCACCTCAAAGATAATATGATTTTCAATAAATCAGATACCGATGGTTTTTCTTTCCCTCACTACGATGCTCTTGTTATCACTTTATGAATTGTACATACTGATGTGAAAAAAATAATGGTGGATGACAGAACTGGCGTGCGTATTATCCATCCTTGAGTCCTCGTGCAAATAAGACTTGACGATATAATTATATCGCATTGCATAAAACTAAAGGCTTTTAATAATGCAGTCGAACGAACTTTTGGAGAGATAGTGATGTTCGTCCAAGCCGGAGGAGTCACCTTGGAAATGATGTCTCGCGTCATGGATTAAGATACAACCTACAATGCTATCATAGGGCACCTATGGATACACACCATGCGAGCAGTCCCGTCAAGTCTCTATCAAGTAATCAAGTTTCCACTCTATGGGGGATATTCAGCATCCGGTGTGAACAACACACCGCATAAGAGTGCTATCGTATCGCCCAAAACTGTGCACATACCCAAACACTAAAAGGAGCAAGTGCAGAAGCATAACAATTAGCGATGTTGGGAATCAAACTGACGCACATATAGACATTATCAAGGACCCTGACATCGAAAGGCTTATATCGGGCACAATCTCTCAGAACTGGGTAAGTTCCATAAATTCTTAACTGACAGTGCCGTTTTGTTTGCCTTCTCCCATTTAGATATGCCATGTATCCTGAAAGACATCGCAACGCACAAACTGAATGTTGACCCCCTCTATCTACGTGTGTTGCAAATAAAGAGAAATTTCAATTCCGCAATCAATGATACATTCAGTGAAAAAGTTGATAAGCTGCTCACCAATGGCTCCGTCCGAGAGTCAAAGTATCCCCAGTGGGTCGCCAATGTAGTCATGGTGAAGAAGAAAAATGGAAAGTGGCGGATGTGTGTCGACTTCATAGACCTAAACAAGGGGTGCCCAAAAGATTCCTTTCTATTGCCGCACATCGACTAACTCATCGACGCAACAGCGGGACACGAGTTGCTAAGCTTCTTATATGCCTACTCGGGTTACAACCAGATCTTAATAGAAGAAGAGGACCAAGAGAGAACTACTTTTATCACTTACCAGGGAACGTACTGCTACAGAGTCATGCCGTTCGGACTTAAGAATATGGGGGTGACATACCAAAGGTTAGTCACCAAGATGTTCAAAAATCAACTCAGCGAAACAATAGAGGTCTATATCGATGACATGCTAGTCAAGTGGAAAGGGAAATAAGATCACATCGATCATCTAAAGGAAGCCTTCAACATATTAAGACAGTATGACATGAAATTAAACATAAAAAAATGTGCCTTTGACTTAACCTCGGGCAAATTACTTGGCTTTCTAGTATCGTAAAGAGGTCAATCCAGATCAAATTAAGGCCATGAAGTAATATCAGAAACTTTGACCAGCAAAACGCAGGTACAAAAATTGACGGGTCGGATAGCCGCCCTGTCAAGGTTCATCTCACGGTCATCAGATAGATTTCATAAATTCTTTACTGTGTTAAAGAAAGACAACAGACTCCAGTGGAATTCGGAATATACCGACGCCCTAAGAAAACAGAAAGCATACTTTTCTTCGTTGCCATTACTCGCCAAGGCAGATCCAGGCGAGTGCCTCCTTGTCTACCTAGCCATCTCCGAAGTCACAGTAAGCATAGTTATGGTCCGCAAAAACAAAGGCACGCAATCCCCAGTTTACTATATCAACAAAACCTTAATTGATGCCAAAATGAGGTATCCTCACCTCAAAAAATTGGCTCTAGAATTACTCATAGCTTCACGAAATCTCAGACCATATTTTCAATATCACCCCATAAAGGTGTTGACAACTTTTCCTCTCAAGAGCATCCTGCACAAACTCGAACTATCTGGTAGATTGGCCAAATAGGCCATAAAATTGAGCGAACACGATATAACAACTATGAACTGCAATAAAGTCAGAAGTGCTCGGCGATTTCATCGCTGACTTCAGTGCAGAAATATTGTTCGAGGTCGAGCAAGAAGTGCTTCATACCTCCCCTGGATGACCTGATCTCTGGGTCCTCTACACCGATGACGCATCTAATATGTCGGGATCTGGAATGGGACTCATGCTTAAAGTTCCAATAGGCAAAGTAATTCGCCAATGTCCTGAAATGACTAACAATGAGGCTGAGTGTGAGGCCTTAATTGCAGGACTGAAATTAGCCCTCAAGTATGGTGCACGATGAGTCATCCTTCACTGCGACACTCAACTCGTTGTAAATTAAGTTACTGGGACTTTCCAAGTCAATGAGCAGAGACTGCAGAAATACCAGACAAAAATCCATAAACTACTACCGGAATTCGACGAATGCCGACTTGACCAAATACCCCGGGCGCAAAACATCGAAGTAGATGTCCTCGCTAAACTGGCGGCAATAACTAAAAATATCACCAACGAAAATGTGGTCACCCTCCTCCACTCATTAATAGACCAGATCGAGGTACATTATATAAATTTAACTTGGGACTGGCGTAATTGCATTATAACATATTTGTAGGAAGGAAAACTATAAAAAAAAAGCCAAAAAACTTTGAATTCTTACAAAAGGACGTTCAATGGCTCTTTGGCCAATTGCCTTGGACCAAGCAAAACTAGGAGTGTGCTAGAAAAAGTACACGAGGTCCACTGCGGTGCCCATACAGGTAACCGAACCCTCATCAGATGCCTTATTCGCACAGGAAACTACTGGCCCACTATGAAAAAGGAAGCCACGGATTATGTCAAGAAATGTGAGAAATGCCAAAAATACACCCCTATGATACACCAAGCAATCAAACTCCTGCATTCTGTCACTTCACCATGGCCGTTTATAAAATGGGGAATGGATATTATTGGTCCCCTCCCAGCAGGCTGAGGTAGGATACGCTTCCTTTTGATTTTAACTGATTACTTTTCCAAATGGGTCAAAGAAGATGTGTTCACCAAAATACGCGAGCAGGAAGTCATCACATTCATATGGAAAAACAAAATATGCCGCTTCGGCATCCCCAAAAAAATCAGTTGTGACAATGGACCTCAGTTCATCGGGAAAAAGACGACTGAGTTCTTTGAAAAATGGAACATTAAGCGGATACTCTCCACGCCATATCATCCCACTGGTAATGGGCAAGCCGAATCCTCCAACAAAAAAATATTGAATATACTGAAGAAAAAGCTCGAGGGTGCCAAAGGGCTATGGCCGGAATTGCTACCAGAGGTATTATGGGCTTACCACACCACGCCAAAAACCAGCACAGGCGAAACGCCATATTCATTAGTCTACGAGACTGATGCTGTTATACCCGTTGAGGTCAGTGAACCTAGCGTGAGATACTCCAATGAGAGTGGACCACACAACAATGAAAATAGAATACAAGACTTGGACGAAGTGGAAAAACAAAGGGATATGACTCACGTAAGGATGATAGCCCAGAAACAACAAGCAGAAAGGTACTACAACAAGAAGGCCAAAGTGCGACCACTCTATAGTCGGGGACTACATCCTCAAAGTCAAAACACAAGTAACAAAAGACCCAAATGATGGAAAATTGGGAACAAATTGGGATGGGCCATATAAAATCACAGCAGCAGCAAGCAAAAGAGTGACGGGATAAAGCCGTTACTAAAGAAAAGAGTTCGACCGCTCAAACCATGACGGGATAATACTTCAACATTAGCTCGAAAGTAACATCCCTATGGCTAAGGCCATTACCATAGAAAATAATTGGATATCTCTCAAACCATGATGGGATAACGCTTCGACAATAGCTCAAAAGTAAAACCCATACGGCTAAGGCCATCGCCAAGGACAAAAGTCCAACCTCAATTTGACACACCAGGTTAACATTTTCTACAATCACTCGAAATAGTATGACTAAGGTCGTCGCCAAATAAACAAACAACAAAACAAACAGCAACAACATATTCAAACGTGCACAACAAAAATATCTATTCCATTACAGCCAACACATTACAAATCTTTTCTTTACAAAGGGCTCAAGGACGCCCTCACAAAAATTGCAAAAACAAAAATTAATACAACCAAATCTTACGCCATACCACCCTTGTGGAATATACCTCCTCATACCAAGAATAAGAGGCGAGCTTGTCCGCGTCATCATAATCAGCATTGCCCTCACTAAGTGTGCCGGGGATGTATCCACACGCCTCACAAGCTGTACATAACATAATACGCATATCCCAAAGTTCTGCCTCAGACGCCCTCCCATCAGCGTGAAGAGACTTATATACGTTAAGCTGAGCTTCGGCATGAACCCACAGCTTGTATATATCTCGACACACAATAGGGTCGGCTGAAGCATGGGATGTAGAGAGTTGCGATTGTCATTGCACGTCCTCAGCCTTCAAAGTGGAAACTTGTTCATTTAACACAGATAACTCCACCTCCAGATCTCGGATACGTCCCTCAAACATTTCTACCTTAAGCACATATGTCTCCACCTCCTTGTCCCGCTCTGATCTACAAACACAGAGGGCGTCTTCTAGAGCCGATGCCTCAAAGACGGTAGTCTCCCTATCCTTTTCAGCATGAACAAACCCATCAACATTAGCACCTAGTTCATCTTTAAGGTTGACGACCTATGCTACCTTCTTATCAAGCTTGGCAGTTAAATTGGCCACCTTCACCTGGAGGTCGGCATTAACCCCTTTATTTAGCTTGAGATCATCTTCCTTGACCTTAAAGGCCGCCTCAAGTTCACTACAGCAAGAAATGTTCTTCATCGGGTCCTCATCTCGCTCTCTCAGCTCTTTGACCTTTTTGTGCCAATTGACTCTCCTTTTGCTTAAGCCCGTCATAGAATAGTTGAAAGTCACTATCCTGAGTAAGAGATCAGCCAATGCATGATGCTTGTTATGGTATTCCTTGTATTTGGTGGACACCCTCCCAAAAATGGCCGTCCTTTGTCTATCTCTGCATTCACGCTCGATCTCCATGATGAGGGTCTAGCATGAAAAGCAAAGTTAAAACAAAGAATGTGCTGAGGATGCAAAACAAATCCAAAAATGAAAAGAAAAGAGAGAAGCATTCACCCATAAAGCCATGCCAGAAATGCTCCGTGAGAACTTTGCATCGCTCATCGCCTTAAGTACCGCGCTCTTAGGAGCAGCACATAAAAGGGAAAACATTGACACTACCCGCTCGCTATTTGACAATAAGTCATAATTTCCAGGGACGACAATGTATTGGTCAGAACCCTCTGTCCTTACTTTTACATGAGTATGATGTTCCAAGAACTCTCGTACATCTCCTAGGTCGATGTCCGAACCCGAACCGTCGCCCTCGATGTGTACGCCTCCCCCAATGGCAGATGATGCGCCACCCTCGATGGAGTGCATCGACTCCCCTACATTGTATATTCCTTCAGTCTGGGGAGACCTTCCTGCCAAAAAGGCGTCCACCATAAAAACAGGCACGGGTGCCATCTCCAACGCACCATTTCTGTTCTCTCCAGCATCAATGGCAATGACCTTCCCGAGTTCTACCCTCCTCTTTTTCCTAGACTGAGATTCATCCCCATTGGAGGGATCATCCATAAGGTGAAAGATTGGTCGAGAGGAGATCTTATCCCCTACAATTGATAACTAGGGATTTTGACGTGCTTTATGCTCCTATTAATATATAATTTGATTATAAATTCTTACAAAATAGTCCCAAAAGTTCATAAGTTGTGCTTGATTTCAGGTTTAATCGACAAAGCGACGAAATGTCAAAGTTCCACTCAAAAGGAGTGAAACCTGCTCAAGTACCAAAGGCAAGGAAAAATCAGGACAAACAGGCCTAGTGCGGCCGCACTACACTTTGTGCAATCCGCGCTAGGGAGATTCAGAGAGTAGATTTCAAGGCTTAAAACCTAGGGCAACTGCAGTCCATTCTGTGCGGTCCGCACTAGGAAGATTCAGAGAACTGGAAAAACAAGCTTCAAGTTAGTGCGACCGCAGTCAATCTTGCACGGTCCGTACTGAAGGCTCCACGACTGCACTACCATTTTGTGCGGTCTACGAAAGAGAAGATCAAAGAGTTACAACTTGCCCAGGTTCAAGCCATCGCGGTCCGCGGTCATATTGTGCGGACCACATTGGAAGCCTCCGCGGCCACGGTCCATTCTGCTCGGTTCGCAGAACCTAAGTTCAGAGAGCCAAGACTTCAAGACTAAGAGCCTAGTGCGGCCGCAGTCCATTTTGTGCAGCCCGCACTGACCCCGCAGGGGTATTTTTGTCCATTTTTTTTAGCCTAGTATAAATAGAACCTTTTTCTATTTTAGGGCATTAGCTATTTTAGAACAGCATGCGCTCGTGAAAAGCTATTTTGTATCCATTTTGGGCATTTTAACTTAACTCTAACGATAGATTCTCTGTATTTTCTTTAGTAATTTAATATTCTGTCTTTCTCTTCATCTATTTCTCTGATTTTATCTTCAAGCTTGAGTAGCTAAACCCATTAGCTAGGGTTGTGGCTCAACCCTAGTGTGGGTAATTGATGGGTGTTGTGATTTAAGGTTAGATTGACTATGGGTGTTTGTTATTTGGGTCTATTTTATGGTTTAATTTATGAATTAGTGGTTGCAAACACTAGTTTGTGCTAAGTTGACTTGGCTCTTCTGGAGAAAGAGAGCCTACGTCTCCAAAACTGACTCAACAAGGAATTGGAATGGACTTAAGAGATTTGATAGTCCCAATTAAAGGGTTAAACCTCGAGAGAGTAATTACCCGATTTGAACCCAAGTTGCTCGAGCAAATATACATACCCAATTGGTCTCGAGAGAGTCAATTGGGAAAAACCACTCTTTCTACCGAGAGGTGTAGAGGGGGTAGTATTGAGCAACGGTTATAACATATTTCCCCAATCACATCATTCGCGCCTTAGATGCAATTACCCGTCAATTAACTACCTAGGTGAAGAGTCACTACCCTAGTGCCCTTTATACTATTAGATACAAATTGTGGCAATTTAATCTTAGCATAATCTAGTTTCAATCTTAATTTGTAGTTTGATATTAGTAGTTTTATATTAAAAACACCAAAAATGAATGGAAGATCAATTAAGAGCATACACATAATCCTAAGATAAATTGATACTCGAATCCAATCGTAGCTCTCTGTGGAATCGATCCCGACCTACAAATAGGGTAAAAGCTATTGCGACCCTCTCTCACGATAATTTTTAGTGGTGTGGAGTTGGCTACGATCTAATTTTTGGTACCGTTATCGGGGAGCTAACGATTTTGGCTATCAATTTAGTTAGTTTTGTGTGTTGTTTTTCTTTACTTCTTTGTTACTAATTTATTTGTATGAATACTACAGGTACCAAATGGCTTTGAATGCTAATGACCCTCTTGGAAACATGATAGTGGGGGAGGAGGTAGATGATTTTGAGCAAAATGAGCTGCCACCTGCACCTCAAGGATAATGGAGAGAGCAGATGCCAATGCTAATCCAAATGATAATATTCTAGACCCTCCCACCACCCCAAGAGTGGCTCCCAGAGTATTACCAAATCAAGGGTATGCAAGTGGTATTGTCCCTCCCCGAATTCGGGCGGGGAATTTTCAAATAACTAATGTGATATTGACCTTGCTCGAGCAACATGGGTATTTCACGGTTGCCTCCAATCAAAATGCCTACAAGCATCTAAAGGGGTTTGTAGATGCATGTTAGGGGAGCAAGCAAATGAATATATTCGAAGATGCTCTTAGGTTGAGAATTTTCCCATTCTCACTCCGAGGGAAAGCATTGGATTAGTTAGAGAGAATCCCCAATCATTCCATCACAACTTGGGATGAGTTGGCAGATAAATTTATTGCTAAGTTCTTCTCATTCGGGCATATGACAGTACTTCGAGATGAGATATTGGCTTTCTAGCACAAACCCACAGAACCTTTGCATGAAATCTAGGAGCAGTTTAGAACAATGGTGAAAGAATGCCCAAACAATGATATGACCAAGGCGATGATTCAAAAAACCTTCTACAGGAACATCAACACCACGAATCAATGCATAGTCAATCAATTGGTCGGGGGTAATTTTATAAAGTTGTCTTATGACGAAGCTTGCGGGATTCTTGATGAGATGGCCGACACTTCTTTGGCATGGCAAAGTTGGGCCAATGTTCCTCAAGGAGACCCTACGGTTATTTATTTGCATAAGGAGTTACGACCATGGGCAATCTATAGCGGAGTTGACGACCATTATGAATCAGTTGGCTAAGGCATAGTTGCAGCAAGTCCAAAACCATCGCCAAGTGAATGCTATGGAAGGTGTTAGTATGCTTTCCAACAAGAGAAGGCAAAGAAGACAACAAAACCAAGGGAATTCTGAGCAATTTGGTAATGATTATGATGGGTTTCAAAATGATGACTATGATGAGCAAAGTGAAGAGGTACAATATGTCAATAACTATCAAGGCAATAGAGGCAACTCTTCAAACCAACAACGGCGACCCCAAGGAAATTGGGGCAATCAACAACAAGGTGGTGGTAATTGGAACAACAATAACAACCAAAGGCGGTAATTGGGGGAATAAAAATCAAGGCAACCAAGGGAATTGGAATGATAATAACAACAATTGGACCAACAATGGTCAAGGCGGGTGGAATAACAATGAAAACCAAGGAAATTGGGGGCAAGGTTTTCAAAGGCCCTCGATGTACCAAAAACCAAACAATCCGCCTCTGTTTCAATCTCAAGGATCTACTTCTTCGGGAAATGATATGGGAAGACTATAAATGATGTTTGAACAAATGATGAAGAACCAAGATTCCCATGCTCAATTGGCTTTCCACAATACCTCTATCCGATATTTGGAGGTGCAATTAGGACAAATCTCTCAATAGTTGAATACTTGCCCTAAGGGTGCTCTACCAAGTGATACGGTAGTGAACCCGAAGGATGGAAACAATCATGTGATGGCAGTTACAACAAGAAGTGGGAGAGGCGGAGACGTACATGCCTCGAAAAATAAGGAAGTTGTGAATGATGATGTTGAGTTGCAGGAAGATGGCGTACCTTTGATAGTTAGAGATATGGTTAATAATGAGGTGAACAATGAGGTAAGGGTTGATATTAATGAGGCCGAGGTGGAAACTCAAGATGGCGTGAACCCTTCTAGGGAACACGTGATTGACATACCCGAACCAGTGGTGCCCAAAGCCAAAGCACTTTTTCCTAGGCCACCTCCACCTTATCCTCAATGGTTAGCAAAGCAAAAGAGTGACAATCAATTCAAAAATTTCATTGATATGATGAAAAGCCTTACAATCAATGTGCCTTTGATGGAGGCACTTGAACAAATGCCGGGCTACACAAAGTTCATGAAGGATTTGGTCATAAAGAAGCGGTCGATGGATTGTGAAACAATAAAAATGACTCATCAAGTCAGTGCTATCATGCATTTTATGGCCCCAAAACTTGAAGACCCCGGAGCTTTTACTATCCCTTGCACTATTAGAAGTGCGGATTTTGCCAAGGCCCTTTGTGATTTGGGGGCTAGCATAAATTTGATGCCTTATTCAGTCTTCAAGACTTTGGCAATTAGGCAACCTAGGCCGACCTCAATGAGACTTCAAATGGCGGATCGTTCGATGAAGTGACCTTTGGGCATAATTGATGATGTGCTTATCCGGGTGGACAAGTTTATATTGCCGGCAGACTTTATCATTTTGATTTGTGAAATAGACTTTGAAGTCCCAATTACTCTAGGAAGACCTTTCCTTGCAACGGGGAAGGCATTGGTTGATGTTGAAGCAGGTGAGATCACTTTCTGAGTGGGTGATGAGAAGGTCATCTTCCATGTTTGCAAATCCATGAAGCAACCCAATAGCACCGAGGTGTGTTCATTTGTAGACATTGTCACAACTGTGATAGTGGATGACACAAGTTCTATGATTAACATGGAGGATCCCCTTGAGGCCGTGCTTATAAATCTTGATGTCAATGAGGATGCTAGCCGAGTGGAGTGCGTAAATGACTTGCATGGAACGGGATCCTATTCTTATGAGCCGAAAAGTCTATCCTTGGACCTTGAAAATAGAAAGACGCCTCCAACAAAGCCATCTATTGAGGAGCCATCAGTGTTGGAGTTGAAGCCACTTCCTCCATAACTCAGGTATGAGTTCTTGGGCTCAAATTCTACTTTACCAGTTATTCTTTCTTCTTTCCTCACTAACTTGCAGGTAGACGCTACTTTGGTGGTTCTCAAAAGGAGGAAGAAAGCGATTGGGTGGACATTGCACGATATTAGGGGAATAAGCCCTGTATTCTGCATGCACAAAATTATTTTGGAGGATGATGCGAGGCCTTCCGTAGAAGATCAAATGAGGCTCAATGAGGCAATGCAAGAGGTGGTAAAGAAAGAAATGATCAAATGGCTTTATGCGGGTGTGGTATATCCAATCTCCGATAACTCATGGACTTTTCCATTACAATATGTGTAGAAGAAAGGTGGGATGACTGTGGTGACAAATGACAACAATGAACTTATTCCCACTCGAACCATTACCGTGTGAACAGTTTGCATGGACTACCGGAAACTGAACAAGGTGACCCAAAAAGATCATTTCCCTTTGCCATTCCTTGACCAAATTCTTGATCGCCTTGCGAGGCATGATTTTTATTGCTTTTTGGATGGCTACTCTGGGTATAATCAATCTTACTTGCCCCGTAGGACCAAGAGAAGACCACATTCACATGCCCATATGGTACGTTTGCATTCTCTCGCATGTTGTTCGTGTTGTGCAATGATCCGATGACCTTCCAACGATACATGATGGCTATTTTCACCGACATGGTGTAAGACATATTGGAGGTCTTTATGGACGATTCTTGCATGGTTGGTGATTCATTCGAAGAGTGTTTAGGGAATTTGGATAGAGTCTTGGCCCGATGTGAAGAAATGAATCTCATTCTTAATTGGGAAAAATGCCACTTCATGGTTGAAGAGGGCATAGTGTTGGGTCACAAAATTTCTAGGGATGGGATTGAAATAGACAAATCCAAGATGGTTGGTGATTCATTCAAAGAGTGTTTAAAGAATTTGGATAGAGTCTTGGCCCGATGTAAAGAAACGAATCTCATTCTTAATTGGGAAAAATGCCACTTCATGGTTGAAGAGGGCATAGTATTGGGTCACAAAATTTCTAGGGATGGGATTGAAGTAGAGAAATCCAAGATTGAGGTGATTTCAAAGCTCCCTCCCCCCAATTATATCAAGGGGTAAGGAGTTCTCTTGGACGTGCGGGGTTCTACCAGCAGTTTATCAAGGATTTTTCAAAGGTTGTGAATCCCCTTTGCAAGTTGCTAGAGAAAGATGCTAAGTTTGTGTTTGATGAGAAATGCATGGAGGCCTTCGAACTTCACAAGCATAAGTTTACCACTACCCCGATCATTACCGTATCATGTTGGAGCTTGCCCTTCAAACTTATGTGTGACGCAAGTGGTGTTGTGGTTGGTGCTATTTTGGGGGGAAAGGGTTAACAAGATGTTTCACCCAGTGTACTATGCAAGTAAGACCATGAACGAGGCTCAAAGGAACTATACAGTCACCGAGAAAGAATTGTTGGCCATAGTTTTTGTAATGGAAAAGTTTCAGCCATACCTTATGGGCGTGCATACCGATCATGTCGCCCTTAGTTATTTGATGACAAAGAAAGACTCAAAGGCAAGGTTCATGATATGGGTGCTACTACTCCAAGAATTTGATCTAGAAATTGTGGACTGGAAAGGTAGTAAGAATCAAGTGGTGGACCACTTATCTCGTTGGAGGAGGAGGGGAGGCCTTGTGATGGCCTAGAAATCAACGACTCATTTCCCGACGAACAACTCCTTGCGGTGTCAATAAATGATATGCCATGGTTTTTCGATGTTGCTAATTACCTCGTGACCGGAATAATCCCATGTGAGATCTCTTCTAACCAAAGGAAGAAGCTCAAGCGGGATAGTTTGGATTTCTATTGGGATGAGCCATACTTGTTTTAGATTTGCACGGATGGTGTGATTTGAATGTGTGTCCCGGAGGGAGAGCAATTGAGTATTTTAAAGGCTTTTCATTCATCCCCCTATGGTGGCCATCATGGAGGGGTGATAACGGCTTCGAAAGTTTTGAGTTGTGGTTTTTATTGGCCAACCTTGTTCAAATATGCAAGTGATCTAGTAAAAAGATGTGATCAATGTCAATGAGCAGGCGGGATTTCCAAGAAAGATGAGATGCTTGTAAACACAATTCTTGAAGTTGATATCTTTGATGTATGGGGTATTGATTTTATGGGCCTTTTTGTTTGCTGTCACACCTCTTTTTTCTCTACACACCTAGAAGAGGGTATAATAAGAGAGTTTTTCCAATTAAAGGACAACCGAAACGGGATTATTTTATTAAAGATTCAGAGTCGCCACTTGGAAGATTTATGGGTCCCAATTCCCCGGTTCAAATACCGAATCGAGGAAAAGATTGACTCTATATTACAGTCCGCGAACCAAAAATCCGGGTAAGGAGTTCTGTTAACCCGGGAGAAGGTGTTAGGCATTCCCGGGGTTTCGTGGTTCTAGCACGATCGCTCAACTGTTATAACTGGCATAATTATTTGATTCTAAAATATTTTGAACCATTGCGCAAATTTTAACTTTTAACCTCTTTTATTTGATTAATTAAAGGAAGATTGTAACTTCATTTAAAATATGTTTTGAAACACGACACATAAATGCACCCGTAGTCCATATCACATTTTATCTAACGTTGAGATTTTGATTTGGGTCACATAAATGTGCACCCGAGTTTAGGAAGATACATTATTAAAATAACGCGCCAAAAGCAACTACGCATTTTTAAATTTGCGAGGGCCATGAAAATTTGCTAAATGGCACGCCTCGATTTCTAAAGGATTAAAACAAGATTAATTAAACGAGGGCCATGCAATAGTCATTTTCGTTCGGCACGACATGCCTCAATTCTAATTTAAAAAGGGAACTCAAACTAAATTTCGAAGGGCCATAAACTATATGTGTTGTCTAGTATGGCACACCTTCACTAATTGAAAGCCCAATTAATTGATCCAAACAGGATTATTGAACCTCTAATTATTTAACTGAAGCCTTAATCCCATGAATTAGCTAGCGTTCATCAGATAAAAAACCATCAACTCAAAATTAAGCTCGCAGCGAATTTCCAAGAGTCGAACCCATTCTAATTACCTTCAGGCCTGGGCCCGAACGATGAAAGGTAAGCACGCTAACACACAAGTGTGTCATTGAATTTGAGACCAGACATCTAATATTTTGGGGCCAGCTTTAGGCCCAAAGTTTCAAAACTAATAATTGTGTAAGATCCACGCTAGTTAACCCAAATTATGTGAAAACAGGTAATGAAGACAACTTTTAATTTTGATTCTGATCATAGATTGATTTTCAATTTTATATGATATGCACTCTAGTCAGACCATGATGTGTGAAAAATCCAGCAACAATGAATAACTAATCAGGCTTACTGGACAAACCCAAGTAACCATGGCCTATTACCCATTTCACTCAAAACCTTGAGGCCCAAACTCAAGAGCCTAGATCTGGCCAAGGTTATAATTAAGGATCAGGATTCTATTTCGAGTCCCTACATTAGCAAAAAAACTAGTTACATTTAACACTATCATGATAAACTTTCTCATTTCACAGAACTAGAATATGCAGAATTTCAAACTATACTCAACTTCAACCATAATGATGTTGTAACTAATGAAATGTTCATGCTTGAATTTGTAATTTGTCTGAACTTATGAACATAAAATGGAGCTTAAAATCCATCAAATCTACTAGCAATAATAAGTCCTAGGAGTTTAATCGAAATCAACCAATGTTGAAATAAAGTCCTATTACAACCTCACAGAGGTTTCACCGTTCATACTACAACCTTACTTTAAACATTTCAGGGTAAGGAATTTGAGACTATAACTCAAATAAAAAACAGGACAAAGAAGGGACATATAGTAAAAAGAAATATTTATTTCCTCTCAAAATACCACATGATTCAAACTTTACATTTTTAAAACCAGAAGTATGTACCTGGAAACGAAAAGGGAAACAAAGAAGTGAAGATTCAACAAAGATCAGTAGTAATTCAGCAGAAACCAGCACTAATAAACCAATTTCACATTAGAATATGATTTAAAGCAGTAGGCAATAAACTCAATCAAATAGTAAATACAACTACTTCGCAACAAAACTTTACGAACCCAAAATCAATCCATTTCTACACTAGATGAGCCAGAAAAATGCTTCAGGAGATTGAAAACATCCAAAATTGCTGAAGAGTTCAGTGGAACAGTATTTTTTTTTTTTTTAATCTTTCTAGCCGTTTCTATTTTTCTCTAATTCTTATCTCTTAATCTCTCTTGAAAAGAAGAGGTGCCTTTATTGGCAAGGAAGTAAGGTAGCAATTAAGTCTCAATTTTACAATTAAGCCCTTTTCCAATTTTTTTTTGATTAGATAGCCTCATATTACTGCCTTGCTTGCCAAATAAGGTTGTCCTTCATCTTCTAGGAAGCTTCCTAAGGTAGTTAACAAAAGGTTCTGTACCCCAATTTTCCCAAATTACCCTTACAGCCCTGTTATTTACCCTTAAAACCAACTATATGTCAAATTTACCCAACCAAATTGTTATGGGTCTGCAAACCCAAATTAGACTCCACTTAAGCTTTTGATTTTAAGAAATCAATTAAGGAAAAATAGGGACTCCCAATTTAAGATCTGGGCCAAAATTCCCAAAATAAAAAAAAGAACCGGAACCCTTAAAATACAATCAAAACAAAATAAAGAGGATAAACTGACTATCCTAAACATACAGTAGGAACACAACTAAGTTAAGGCTTAATTACACTAGCTAGGTGATTAAACAGATGATAGAACGAGAAATAGTAATTATGCTATTAACACAAAGGAATTAAACAAATAAAATAGGATCGAGGGACAGACTAAAGAAATCAAAGGACCAGGCGTTTCACAAAGAAGAAGAAAAAGAAAAAAAGGAAAACAAGACAAATGATAGAACACACCTTGAAACTCAGACGGTCTAAACGGATTTCAAACAGAATGAAGAAAGGTACGGAAGAGGATAATATAATAGTGGAGGAAAGACTTACCAGATCATAGCTTGAAACCTATCGGAAATCTATGACCAAACTAAATCATCAAGCACAAACAAACCTTTAGCCACTCGACCCCCAATCGAAACTGGTTGATTCATGCATGCAACACAGAAGAAGCTCGATTGAACGGAGCTCAAAAGGACAAAAAGGATTTTAAGGCTATCCTTGATCCCTGATTCGGAGAAGATAAGCGGTTTGGGAAAGGAGACAAGGGTGGATTTGGAATGGAGGTGTAACAATGAATATGTGTTCGAGTTTTGAGGGGGTTTGGAGATCAACCGCTGGCCGGTGAGGCTCAAGAGTTTTGAGGTGGTGGGTTCTAGGGTTAGGGGTCTTGAAATAGATTAGGGGATTAGACCGAAGTCTTAGGTTGTTTGGAATATGTCCTGGACAATTTTAAACGGATTGGGAAAAGTATCAATAGCCGTTAGATGAGGTAAAATAGAGGGTCAGGATTGAATTAGCACCTATGAACTCGAAACAACATAGTACTATCCTCGCACTACGTCGTTTCGTGTGTCTCAAAGACTGGGGACTTGGATCGGGTATTTGGGTGGACTGGGCCAGATCTGGCCGGGTTCTGGAAATGGAAATGGAATTGGGCTTAAGTAATGAATTAAAATCATCCTAAGACAGCCTTTCTCTTTTTTGTTTTCGTTTCTTCCTTTTTTTTAATTCACTTTTTGTCCTAAATTCATTTCCTTTTCTTTCAAAATTAAAATTAAAAAATAAACCAAAAATAATTCCTAATCAAATTATCCTATTAAATTAAAATAATTAACTCTAAATTATGATTGCCACAACTAAGTTAAGTACCAAATTAAAGGGAGAATTATCAAAAGAATCAAAATTAAAATTAAAAAGCAAATATAAACTATTTGTGTGATTTTCCATTTTTCTAAAGCAACTTAATTAATAATTAATTCTTAAAAATACAAAGTTGAATCCTAAATGCAAATGCAATATATTTTTATATTTTCATTCATTAAATAAAAATAAACATGCACAAACAATATGCAACAATACCCAAAAATGCCACAAAACTCCACAAAATTGCAAATCAATGAAAAAAAATGTTATTTTTGTTTTTTGAAATTATGGGAGTAATTCATATAGGGCAAAAATCTCGTGCTCACAGCTGCCTCTCTTTGCTCGGAAACACGAAGAGTTTTCGTGCAAAGATAAAGTGAGCAGATACGAGCAATTTTTGCTCGTTTAAATACTCCGTGGAAAGCATTTTTAAAAGATTTCACCGTACCCTGATTCTGAGGTTGCCTACATATCCTTGGCTAAAAAGGAATCAGGTCAGTGTAGTTCAGGAATGTTTGGTAGCTGGGACTACCATGAAGTTGTGCTTTCACTGTTGTTGTTGCTGCTACTGTTTCTTACTGAACCCCTTATTACACCATGTCAAAATAAAAATAAACTAGCCTAAACTATGAGCTATGAATTACAAAACCTATCTATCTCTTCAAACTTGATCCTGCAGCTTTTGTTGCCATGCTGACTTGTATTCTTCCGGTGAAATTCCTCTATTGTCGACTTGAATTAGAATATGAGATATTTTCCTTTTCTACAGGTGGATGCCTGACTGCCGAACTGTATTTTGAGATGTTTCCCCTTTCTCCAGGTGGACTCCTGACTGATGAACTGTATTTTGAGATATTGCCCCTTCTCTAGGTGGATGCCTGACTACCGTACTGTATTTTGAGATGTTGCCCCTTTCTCCAGGTGGGCACCTGACTACTAAATTTGAATTGTATTCCCTTTCTCTCCAGCAGGCTCCTGACTGCTGAACTTAAATATATTCCCTGCTCTCCATGCGAGCTCCTAGTTGCTAAACTTGAATGTATTCCCTGCTCTCCAAGCGGGCTCCTGACTACTGAACTTGAATGTATTCCCTGCTCTCCACGCGGGCTCCTGATTTCTAAACTTGAATGTATTCCCATGCTTTCCAGGCGGGCTCCTGATTGCTTAACTTGAAATGTATTCCCATTCTCTCCAGGCGGGATCCTGATTTCTAAATTTGATTGTATACCATGCTCTCTAGGCAGACTCTTGATTTCTAAACTTGAATGTATTCCCATGCTTTCTAGGCGGGCTCCTGATTGCTAAACTTGAATGTATTCCCTACTCTCCAGGCGGGCTCCTGATTGCTGATATTGAAATGTTTTCCCATGCTCTCCAGTCGGGCTCCTAATTGCTGAACTTGAAATGTATTCCCATGTTCTCCAGGCGGGCTCCTGATTGCTAAACTTGAAATGTATTCCCATGCTCTCCAGGAGGGCTCCTGATTGCTGAACTTTAAATGTATTCCCTGGTTCTCTAGGCGGGCTCCTGACTGCTGAACTTGAAATGTATTCCCTTGTTCTCCAGGCGGGCTCCTGACTACTGAACTTGAAATGTATTCCCTACTCTCCAAGCGGGCTCCTGATTGCTAAGCTTGAAATGTATTCCCATGCTTGTCACACCCCAAATTTGAGGGACATGACTGGCGCTAGACCAGGCAACCCCAGTCAAGCAGACCTGGGTGCCTTTCTATCCCACGTGTTACCCCGCATTTTCATTACCTATTAACCAAGTGAAATAGCCATGTATAACTTAAACACATCCTTATGAAATTTACATAACTAGTTTCTTAGCGTGGTTTACAAGTTATACTGTCCCAAAATACATAAGTACATAACCCACATTTCCTGTCTACGGAGCCTTTAAGGATACAAAAGAGTATTATAATACTTGCGATAACAAGGCTCCAGCTATATCTTACACAAATACCAAAATAAGATTCCGAGAAGAAAAGTGGCTTGAGCCATGCAGGGCCCCGAGAGGAAAGGGGATCACCAATAGAGCTGATGGAGAGTGAAGGAGTGCTATTGTCGGTGGACTGGAGTACCTACTATGGAACCACCTACAATCATAACACGAATGTAGTACCCCCGGCAAAAGGGACGTCAGCACACTTGAATTGTACTGGTATGTATGAACAAACTTTACCCGAAGTAAAATCAACAAATACACAGATAACAACAGTAATAGAATCGACAACTCAAATGCACATGAAAGGAGCAACCAAAGCCAAAAAAGTTTCACAATCTCTCCTTCTCCCCTTTCAACATCATTTCGTCACATCAATGATTTCACAACTTTCACATAATTTTATTTCAATAGTGATTTCGATCACTTTTCTATCCTTATTACCTCGGCCACCCTTATCACCACAACCCACACTTTATTACTTCGTGTTGCGGCGCGCGACCCGATCCCACTGGACAATCATATCTCACACAACAACAACAACAATTCACAGAAAAGTGTTCATAATCATCAATACCAATTTCAACATATACAATAGCCCATATACATTTCAAGTCAGAATGATAATTGCCTACAACAAGTCACATATGATATTGCCACATTTGTTTCAATTGCATTAATTACGATTTCTTTCTATCGTTTTTTCACATCTCTTACCACATAACACATTCATGCCCACACACACTTGGGTTATTGACATTTACTCACACCATTATAACGGAAAAACTTAACCGACAACGTTCAAGGCATATTAATCAAAAGAATTCTCAAGTAACCTACATAAGTAACACATATCAATTACCCATATAACAAAAAGGTGACTTTACAAAGGTTAAAGTTATCCATACATACCTGGAGCCGAATTCCCTTTTTAACAGTCTAGCAACGTCAATCTAGTTCACAAGTTAACAAATATATCTTAAAATTGAAGTTCACAATTATTTCTCGGACTTATTTAGGTTATCAACCCCTCTTTGTACAATTCTTTACCCCTACCCAATTCCTCTTATTAGATTTTAGGTTTTTTTTTTAAAAAAACATGCACGTGCGTTTCAACTCATATTTTCAAGAATTAATGCATGAGAACCCCCCCTCCCCCTCTTTCTATTTAAATATGAAAACCAATGAAAAAGGGTTGGGGATTTTACCTGCAAGAACGGAAATGAAGACAATTACTCGAAATTTCCCGGGCCTAGGTGACTTAAAATCAAATTGGTGAAGATGAACTTTCTCTCTCAAGAACCCTCTCTTTCCACTCGCTTAATTTGTTCAGAAAGTATGTTAAAATGAGGGATTGGGGTATTTTATTAAAAATGGGGTCGGGTTTAAAATATAGAAAAATAGAAGCCCGAGTCAGGTTTGCTGTCGCACTTTGCAATCGCAGAGTGGAAATGCGGTCCGCATAATGGACCACAAAAGTGCTCCAAAACTGTGAACATTCTGTTTGGGTTTGCGGCGGAAATATGGTCCGCATACACGATTTGCAGTCGCATAATGCACCGTATTTTTTACCTCAAATTTGACTGGCACATTGACTCATTTTGCGATAGAAATGCGGTCCACATATTAGTTATGCGATCGCATAATGGATCGTATTTTAACCTCAATTTTAACCAAACCACTGACTCAATCTACGACAGAAATACGGTCCGCATACTTGATTTGCGACTGCATTCTGGACCGCAAAAATATTACATTTCTGAAAAACTTTGATTCTTTGATTTTTGAATGCTTAGATCAGTACAAAGGGTCCGAACCGCTCGCCGCGAGGAATTTTACACATTCTTAACACATATTCGGAACTTGACACTACAAGCTACTAGGTTTTTGAGCACAAATTTTCACGGGGCCTTACAATGCTCTCCAGGCGGGCTCCTGATTTCAAAACTTGAAATGTATTCCCATGATCTTCAGGCGGGCTCCTGATTGCTAAACTTGAAATGTATTCCCATGCTCTCCAGGCGGTTACCTGATTCCAACAAAAATAGACAAAATAAAGGAAATTTTCTGCCCCAGTTTGGTAGTTGGGCACATAGGTGAGTGTTAAACTGAATCATTCTACCAACTATCATTAAAAATTTGAAAGCTAAGTCCTATTATCCAGGGAGGTCCCGACAACTCTTAATTAAACGACAATTATAAATCTAAGCCGTATCTTCTAAGGGTATTACTTACGCTAAGTCCTGTTATCTAAGAGGGTTTTAAACTACATCCTATTATCGAGGAAGGCCCTGAAAATCAAAATCAATATCAAGTCTTGTCCTAAAAAATGACACTTTAACGATTGAATTATACTACCCTACAACAGAATTTACGCTACATCTTGTAATCTAATGGAAATCTTAAAATTAGGTTCTATTATTTAAGGGGAGGGGGGGAGGGGTCCTGAAAACTCCAAATTGAATCCTATCTTAAATATGCAAACTCTGAAACCAACTTACATTCCTCTATGCTATTCATGATTGTTTTGAAATTTAACTAAGCCACATTTTCCGGGAAGGTCCTGAGAGTTTATGGTCAAACCTGTTTGGTGCTTGATTTTCCCCTACGGAGAGTTCCTCCAAAACAAACGAAATTTTCTGTCCCTGTTTCAATCAAAGAAAATCTTGTCAGTTTAAAATGGTGGTTAGTTGATGGCATTCTTGCTGAAGATGTCTCCGCTGCCGTGTTTTGCTTTGACCTGCTTCCCCGAACTAGACCTGAACCGTTTTACTTTCTAACTGACTTTCAAAACCCATGACCTTTGACGACTCGAGTGTTCTATACCCATACAGTTGTTTTATACCTTTGACCCCTTTATCTGAACCTTTGCATCTCACATGACATTACCAAATCATTCCACCGATGAAACTTCCGGTGATTCCTTGTATCCCAGTTTACATCATGCTATCTTTGGTATGTTCTAGCCACACTGTGCTTTGCAATTTTGGAATCTGGTACTGAGCTTTGAAATCCTTTCTTATTTTCTTCGAACAAAACTGACATTGAAACATTTTAGACAAACAAACCCCAAAAGAAATGAAATGACCTTGAGAATTAAGGAGAAAGAAAATCCAAAACTAGATGACTGTAAGCACGTGATTTTTGCCCTACATGAAGATAACTCCTAAAAATAGATCAAAATATATTTTATTGATTTTCTTAGGAATTTTCCTTTATTTAGTCGCATTTCATGCATTTTAATATTTTAAAATCAAAATAATAAATACCAAAAAATATCTTGCATAGCATTTAAGTTTTATCGAAAGTCATTTGGTTTTCATAAAAATTTAAAAAAAAAATTCATTTTTAAACCTTTTCCTTTGGTTGATTTTCTCGTTTAATTTAGGATTAAGTAGCTTTTATAATTTTTATAATTAGTATAAGTTTAGATAATTTAGGGTTTTAATTCTAGAATTTTTAATAAAAAAGAAGATAAAAAGAAATTGTAAATAAAAAATTGGAAGAACCTTCCCAAAAAATATTTCCCCCCAAAACACTTCTCCCATATGAGACCTCCCCCCAAAATTATTTTCCCACAAAAATACTTCCCCCCAAAATTTTTTCCCACATAAAACCTTCCCCTAAAACTACTCCCCCACATAACACCCTACCCCAAACTCTATAAAACCAAAACTACACAAAAGAAAGGGGTGGCCTAAACAAAAAAGGAGCCGCAATACCAAGAACCCTCCCCTATATCTTCGTCTTCCCTATTGAGATACAAAAATACACCTAATGCCTGAAAATGAAGAAGAAGCTGCCGCAACAATAAACGACCCCTCCCTCAATTCCTAATGTCCTTCAACAAAAGAGGCGACGAACTAATACGCCTAAGGTTAGAGATGAACGACTGAACCCTCTCAAAAAAAATGACCACCTCACAACAACCAGCCATCCTCAGTCGTCCTCTCAACCAGTCATGGCAAGAAACTCCGCCTGAAAACACTCCATAACCATCAAGCATTCCAGTCCAAAGTCAAAGAATCAAGTCGAGGTGTCCATTGTAGTCGAGTTCGAGGAGGTTTGATCGGTTTTCTGTTGAGGTCTCCGGTCGCCGGCTTTTACTTGTATTTCCAGACAGAAATTGTTAAAAACCATGGAAGGTACAACGTTCCTGTGATCTTCTTCTTAGATATATGATGAATTTGCAGCATTTTTGTGGTTTATAATATTGTTAAACGAAGTAATTCCAGCTGTGAGTACAATCTTTATTAACTCTATATATATTCTCATGGTTACTTCATAACTTTAATCTCTTTTCAGATTTCTGTTCATTTCTTTTTGGTTATTTGTTTTCTATCCCTTTTGCTATCATTCTTCTTCTATGTGATTTCTGGGTTTATCATTTGTTTTTTTAATAAATTCATTAGGATTAGGATGAATTTAATGGCATAATATTACCAAAAGGCACGTGAGTGTAGTAATTAGTAAACTGTATGAAATGTGCATGCACTCGAAGAAAGAGAAAGTTTACCGTCTTTGAACCCGTTACTGCCTTGCTTGTCACGTCCAAGTGAATTTAAGTGTTTGTCTGTTTGGTCTGTATCTTCCATGAATTTGCTTCATATGAATGTCTTTGTATCTGGGTCATGGGAGTTGGATTTAGTTTTTGTCAAGTTAATTTTGCTCTTAATGTGTGTAGGTTTATCTTAAATAGTTAATTAAACTTTCAGCTTTTTGTATTTGCTTTTCTTTCGCTTGTTAGTGGAATTGTAAGAATAATGAGTAGTCACAGAAGGATACATGTTTGGAGATTATGGTTTGTTAATGTAGGAGATGAGATTAATTTCTTAAAACTATATTGTGATTATTAGCATTGGAGCTAGTAGTTGGAAATCACTGATCAACTATGCCAATTTCTTGTTGTCCAGTGTTTAATGAACAACTTGGTTTAATTTCAATTGGTATATCCATGGATAATTAATTATATAACAAGTAGATACAGATTTGTTGCTTATCAGTAGGGTTGATTTGGTAAGGTCTCGTAAAGAATAGTCTGAGGCGTGCCATTTAACAAATTCCATGGCCCTCGCAAAGTCCAAATGCGTAGTTGCTTTAGGCGCGTGTTTAATAAATTTACCTTCTTAAATAAGGGTGCACATTTATGTGACCCAAATCCAAATATCAACGAAGTCGAAATGTGTCAAAAATCGCGGGTGCATTTATGTGACGCGGTTCGAGACGTATTTTCACGATGTTGCAATTCTCTTAAATAATAACAATAAAAGTGGTTTAAAGCTAAAAAGCACATAAGTTGAAAACATGTTCTAAAACCAAATAAATAAGCCAAATATGACAGTTGAGCGACCGTGCTAGAACCATGGAACCCGAAAATGCCTAACACCTTTTTCCGGGCTAACAGAATTCCTTACTTGGATTTCTGGTTCGCGAAATGTTAAGAGAGTCATACTTTCCTCGGTTCGGGATTCAACCGGTGACTTGGGACACCATTAATATCCCAAGTGGCGACTCTGAATCTAAATAATAAATCCCGTTCCGATTGTCCTTTAAAATTCCTTTATACCTTTTACAGGGTGTAGTAGGAAAAAGGAGGTGTGACAGCTCTGGCGACTCTGCTGGGGATAAGAACCCAGAACTTCGGTTTAGGGTTCAAAATTCGAGCTTAGATATATTGTTGTGTTTGGCCTTATTTGTTATCTAATTTTGTTAAATGTTTGGACCTAATGTGCAAAATGTTATTTTTTACCGCTTTGATATTATTTGAACTGTATATATAAAAATGCTACGAAACCTTTCTCTTCTCATCTCCGGGGATGTGTTTACTGGTCGAGACTCCCTATTCTGTTAGTGTCATACCTTGAAATAAGAAAGAGATCGGACAAGTTACTAAGCCGGATGGCCTTATGGTTCCCGGTACGTAGCCCCCTCTCCGCTCAAGTTGTCCGCTTGGGTACACATTCTAGAACATATACCCAGATTTTGAAATTAGAATAACTCAGCCTCATGCCGGATCCCTAGTAGAAACGCTTATCTGCATCATGTGCATTTTGACTTAGGGGACTCAACACAGGGGTTGGGTCCGTCTAGGACAGGTTTACCCAAAATAACAGACCATCTTGATGCATCCTATGTGCTACAATGTTGCATTTATTCAAGGGGAAAAGGGTCATTTGGCAGACCAATTATAGTTGAGGGAAAATGAAAAATGAAGAGGAAAAAATGAAAAAAAAAAAGAAAGAGAGAAGAAAAAAAAAGGAAAATAGGGTGAAGTGTGAAAATAATGCAACTAGGGCTTAGTTATGTTTTTTTTGTTGCTTTTTTATTAAGAAAAAGACAAAAAAAAAATACATGAAAAATTCAAAAAAAGATTTTTACACTTTTTCGTCATTTTCAGAAAATCAAAAGAAAAAAATAAAAAAAGGGAAAGAAAATCCAAAAAGATTTTGCATCATTTTTCAAGAAAAGCAAAACAAATAAATATTTTCTCTAGAGGATGTTGAGGTGGATGTGCGGGCATACAAGGATGGACAAGATTAGGAATGAAGATATTAGAGAGAAGGTGGGTGTGGCCCCCATAGAGGACAAGATGCGGGAAGCAAGACTCAGATGGTTCGGGCACATTCAGAGGAGGAGCAGTGATGCACCGGTGAGAAGGTGTGAGCGACTGGATGTGGTGGGCATGAGAAGAGGTAGAGGGAGACCTAAGAAGTATTGGGGAGAGGTGATAAGGCAGGACTTAGCGCGTCTTAGGATTACTGAGGACATGGCCCTTGATAGGGGATTGTGGAAGTCGAGCATTAAAGTTGTAGGTTAGGGGGAAGTTGTGGATATTTCCACAGCGCACTAGAGTGAGACTAGCTACTTAGGAGGTAATCGTAGAAGGTTACTGATCAGCTACCGACACAGGGAGTTATTTGTTGGATATTAGTATACCTTTCATCTATTTCTTCTATTTCATCTATTTCGTATTTCTTATACTGTTGCTATTGTGTTATTTTGTGTTAATGTTGTGTATTTTACGTGATTTTTAGTATGAGTCTATTGATAGTACTAACTTATTGTCTTTCTTGTTGATGTCTTGAGCCGAGGGTCTCCTGGAAACAACCTCTCTGCCCACGGGGTAGGGGTAAGGTCTGCGTACATATTACCCTCCCCAGACCCCACTTGTGGGATTATACTGGGTTGTTGTTGTTGTTGTTGTAACCATATCCAATCTGCCCGAACTATGCATACATGATTCTCGTCTTTCGGGGCTTGATACGTAGGCAACTCACATAGGGTCCGCTCTTCCTAGTAAATCTTAGGTTCTTGGCTTTGCGAGGTCTTAGCCAAATTTTACACTTCTAGCCACCTTTTGGATAAATAAGTTATTTTGCAAAAATAATCGCAACCATATCTTGCATGTGTCTAATAGGGAATGTTACTATCTCACATAGTGTTGGTTTAAGTGTTCTCATACAGGTGTAGATTTATTTACCGGATTTTTAGCATGAAGATACCCCAGGGCCACTGCATTTAGAAGTTACTCGAGGAGATTTTTATTTTATTTTTATGTCGTCTTTTACTTTTTAGTTTTGTATAAGTGATTTCGAGAGCTTTTTATTACTATGGTATTGTGCATCTGGAAAATGTGTTGTAACTCAAAAATCCAAAAACAAAAAGAGAGATGTTGCATTTTATATTTCCGTTATAAGTTTGCTTTAGAATACTAATTCTAGAAATAGAAAAAAATTGGGGTTATTTTTTCTTTAGGCAATTAATACCTAGGACTTAAAATGAATTGTTTTTATGTTTCCTTTAAGTATATTAGAACCAAAATTAAAAAAAAGTGAATGTTTCTTTTAGTACTTCTTTAAAAGCTTTATTTAAGGTGTTAATTCCAAAATCCAAAAAGACTTTCTTTTGAGGTGTTTCTTTGGGAAATTAGTGAAAAATAATAAAAAAATTCTTTTTTTATTTTCATTAGAACTTTAGGATATTGTACATAGAAGAAAAAAAATAAACATATTTTATCTTTTGTTTATTTTCAGAGTCTCTCTTTTAGGCAATCAAAATTGAAATCCAAAAATATTTCGTTTTATCTCTTTCATTGCTTGTTTCAAACTATTGCGTCACGATTTCAAATGAAAATTCAAAATATGTTTATGTGGTTCATGCTTTATATTTCCTTTTCTAAAAAAAAATAAAAAATAAAAAAATATATTTTTCTTCTAGGATTTTTCCTTAATAGAGTATTTATTTCAAAAGAAAAAAGAAAAAAACATGCCCGTTAAGCTTGAGTTTAGAATAGATTATAGAACATTAAGTCTAGAAAATTCAAAAAAAATGATTTGCTTCTTTCATTTCTCTTTTCTCATCAGAGTAGTCATTAAAGTAAAAAAAAAAGAATATTAGTTTGATTACTTTATTCCCGTTCTTCCAGAACTACGCAAAGATCTGATTCATGCGGGGTCATGATACGTAGGAAACCTACATAGGGTTCGATCGAATCGTTTTTTTATTAAGAGAAAAGAACTAGAAAAATAAGAAAAAGGAAAATCAAGGAAAAAAAAGAGAAAAAGAAAGAAAAGTTGGTGAAATTATGGGATGTATAAAATTAGAGGGAAGAAAAGAGCGATAATCAGAAAGAAAGAAAAAGGAAGAAAAATGAGAGAGCCAAGAAGTGCTAGAAAAAGCAAAGAAAAGAGATGTTGAAATGAACAAATTGGGATGATGCCAACTGACCTTTGTACCCTCGAAGTCATTTTAGAACCGATAACTGTGGCTAGGTTCATTGCACGTAAAGTGAAATTATCTTATGTTAAATGCCCTAACGATAATGTGATGGCTTCATTTTGTTGTGATCATATCAGAAAAGTGGTTGGTTTGTGGTTTTAAAGTGGTAACTCTTCTCTATAACACAAAGGCAAAAAACAATGGCAGAGAACAACAAAACTGAGTGGGTTGATACCAATGCCCAAAATCAGCTGATTGAAAAGGACAACAGGTTGGTAGAATAGGTAAAGATGTTGAGACAACACGTGGCAGACATGTATCAGGTATGAATGACTGGGAAAGCACCACCCCAGCCACCACCCAGCTTCCTAGACGATGTCCTTACCCAAACTCCAGACATAATGCCAGGCGATCCTCCACCCTTTCCATATTTACCCACTTATCACAACTTTCCAAGCCGCTCTAGTATCTCCATCACTCGTCGTCCAACTATATTTTCCCAAAAGGGTCCTCCGGACACATCCAATGTTCTCAATAATGAACACCCGCCCAAAGCTCATAACACCCAATATTACCCCTCCGAGGTTGCTCGCAAGGTTCCCAACTCGCACAAGCAAGGACCACGGGATGAGCCTCATGTTGAAAATGGAGAATTCACAGGAAAAGAAGGGTCAGATGGGGTACCCAGGAAGCTGAAAAGCATAGAACAACCCTTAAGGGACAAACAAAGAATGAGGGATCAGGGTATCATAGATTACAAAGAACCGTCCGTGTCTCCTGACATTCGCCTACCCATAGGGTTTAAAGTACCAACATTCAGCTTGTATGATGGGTCTGGGGATCCGGTAGCCCACCTGAAGGTTTATTGCAATGGAATGAGAAGTGTTGGAGAGAAAGATGACCTGATGATGACATATTTCAGTGAAAGCCTAACTGGGGAAGCTTTGGACTGGCATGGTCATCAAAATGTCGATAAGTGGCTTACATTGGGTGACATGGCTCAAGACTTTGTCCGATACTTTCCATGCAAATCAAGTGGTACCCCAGATCACTCCTTGCTATTTAAGATAGAAAAGAAGCCGGAGGAAAGCTTTAGGGAGTTCGAGCTCAGATGGAGGGAGCAAGCTGCTCATGTCAGTACCTCGATTGGTGAAGAAGAAATGGTTGAACTTTTCCTGCCGGCCCAGGGTCGCACCTACTTCAATCATTTGATCCCGGCTGTGGGTAGACCTTTCGATGGGGTGTTAAGAATGGGGGAGTTAGTAGAATAGGGAATCAAGTCTGGTAAGATCATGAGTTGGTCGAAAGACATTCCAAATACCCCAGCAAGCTTGGGTGGGGGATGCGGAAGCAGAAAAGATGATCCGATGAGTTTTCCTGATCAACACTCCCAGCCCCGACACCTACTCCGTGAGCATCTCCAAACCCCACATAATCCACCTCAGCATTATCCTCCGAACAATGTCTGGCCATCTGTCCAACCACTGAGTCATTCCAAAGGGCGAGCACGAGCACGAGCACCGTAGAGTCCCTACTAGCCTCTGCAAAATTTCCAAGTACCCTATAACCCACATTCAAATCAAGGGTGTAGAAGGGAAACAAGGCAAAAAGATAATTTTACACCAATAGGAGGAACCTATGCAAGTTTGTTTGAGAGATTAAAGCATTATAACCTGATTGCACCTATTCATTCGAATCAGGTGGACAAGCGTGCAAGAATCTTTGACCCTTCGAAAAGGTGTAAATAACTGTCCAATGCCCCGGGGCACGATGTCGAAAGTTGCCAGGATTTAAAAAGAGAGATAGAAAGAATGATTTAGGAAGGGATAATTGTGGTCCAGGACAGTGCCACCCAGAACATTGCATAGAATCCTTTACCTGCACATGATGATGCACATCTTGTGGGGAAGCCACTATGACAAGGAGTATGAGAATCCTCTTGGAAACCTGCTGAATAAAGTCAATGATATTGAAATTGGTGAAGGTCCCAGCAATTTTGATGTGCAATCCAGTGGCTAAGATATCGAGTTTGGTGATTGGAAAGACGCTCCATCTCTTGGCTAGCTAGAGAGAGGTCTTGGTGGTTTATTTTGTTGCCATTTCTGTTGGCCAGGTTATTTTCAGGGTTGTAATCCGGATATTGTCTTGTGATTCAAACCCTTCTATCCTTTTACTTGTCTAGTTCCTTTGGTCGTAGTATCTCATTTAGTATTGTCTAGGTTTATTTTAAGGGTTGTACCCTAGTTTATTGTGCTTGTTTTGTTGTCCAAACTCTTTCACCATCTGTCAGATGCAATTCTCTGTTTTCTACTATTTATAGTCATTTCTGTTTAGTTCTCTTCTCCTCTTATAGTTCTTTTCGTGCTGGTTCTAGTGACATGACATGCACGCATAATTCTCAGCCTGGTTTTAAAAGTCAGTTTAGTAATGAAACAATGTTGAAGATGATAGGGATATTTGAGGCAAATAAGTAATGGCATTTTGAGATCGCTTCGAGCCCAAATTGTGTGAAACTGGGCCAGATAGAACATAAAGAAATACTGTTGAAATGCATCATGCCGCATCGGTTCGAAGCCAAAGGCAAGTTTGCCCCAAGTTTACAGGGGCCGTTCGTGGTACCGTGGTTGTTGTCCGATGGTGCTGGGTAATTGACATATGTAGAAGGCAAATGTGTGGGTATAGTTATTAATTCTGGTGCAATCAAAAGATGCTACGTATGTTTTCCTCAACTTGTTTAATTGTGTAGTTTGTACTTGGCATGTTTTGGAGATTGGGATGATGAAAGCATTTTGTTCTGCTACCCAAACACTTTATCCTTTGTTACCCCTTTGAGCCTTGGTTATTTTCTTGCATACCCCTATTTCGAAATCAATAATAAAACTCGTAAGCCCGAGCGGGAAAAGTAAGTGGAGAAACAAGAGGAAAATAGTGAAATAGAAAAGGAAAAAAAAAGAGAAACGAAATAGAAAAAACAAAAAAAAAAGAAAAGAAAAGAAAAAAAGAAGAGAAAAGAAAAAGAAAAGCAAAAAGAAGAGAAAAGAAAAAGAAAAGAAAAGAAAAGAGAAGGAAAAGAAAAAATGAAAAGAAAGAAAAGGAAAAGTGGAAGAAAGGAAAGATCGCGACAACAAAGTAATTTCTATGACCTGAACACCGTTCGACTTGATTCCAAAAGGATACGTAGGCAGTCTCTCTCTGAGGTTCAGTCACACCAAAAATAAAAATCCAAAAGTCCCCAAGAAGGAAACTGGGGCAGAAGTTGTGGTTGTTGCAAGAAATCTGATTCCGAAAGTTGTAATTTTGAACCCATGCTGAATTGTTTTGAGCCTTTTATACCCTTCTTCTTAACCCATCCAAAGCCCACATTACGGTCCAGCGAAAGACCTTTCGATCATTCTTCGAGAAATACCAAGGCGAGCAATTAGAGGTGAATCATATCAGGGGCAACACTCCGGTCTAAACAAGGAAAATGAAAATGAGAGGGTCTCATTGTTGAAAACCCTCACAGGACCTGTAAGGCGATGAAAGCTGAGAGAAATAAAAAATGAGAGAGTCTTATTGGTGAAAACCTTCACGGGCATCATAAGGAGACAGCGAGATGAGAGAAAGACCAAAATGAGAGAGGCTTGATGGTGAAAACCCTTCGGACACTACAAGTCGAACAAGGATTGCGAATCAAATCGGGTAAGCGGAGCATTGAAGCCCAGTTTCACGGTGAAAAGGTACAACAAGAGCTGAACATCAGATTTGCTAAATAGAATAGGCTGCAGGTGCATATCAAGGTCGTTAGAGTCGGTATCCACATCCGATAGGTTTCTACTTTGTAGTTTTCTTGTTAGGAATCATCTCTTTCAATTATCCTTTACTCTGTTTCTTTTGTCTTGTTTACTTCCTCTTCCTGAGTCAGTGTGGTCAAAACAAGTGAGAAATGACTTCAAAATCTTCCATCAAGCTTTATAATTGCACAAAATAGGATCTAGTTAGCACATCAAAGCGGCATAAGTTCGGAAAGAACAACAAGCATACTGAGTTGGTAAGAATTAACATGCTTTGGGATCATTGTGAAATACAAAGGTTTGGTACATATCAATTCAGGGGCAATGCCACAGATAAATGGTATTGGGTCTGAACGAGAAGAGGTATTTTCTGGGTGAAGGTTTACAAAGGAAGTGGTTAGTTCAGGAACAATCAGGGTATTCAAATGGAAATCAGTTATCATGATAAGTGAAGGAGCAACAGACCCCAAGGCCGAGGCCAGTGGTTGACTCAAGAAAGAATATCATATAAACGGAGTGAGGGGCAATAGACTTGCTTTGGGATTCATATGAGACACAAATGTTGGGGAGATGCCAGTTCATGTAGTGCAACAAATAGAGAATATTGGGTCTGAATGGAGAAAAGGTATTTTATGTGATGAGGACGGCAGAGAAAAGGGTCAGTCCATCAACAAGCAAGGTCTTCAAGTGGAAATCAATCAATAAGGAAGTGAAGGAGCAATCTCCCTCAAAGTTCAAGGACACAAATCAACCACCACATTTTAAACTGACAAGATTTTTCTTTGATTGAAACAGGGGCAGAAGTTTCGTTTGCTTCGGAGAAACCCTCCGTAAGGAAAGGCCAAACAAGTATGACCGAAAATTCTCAGGACCCTCCTTGGAAAATGGGACTTAGTTTAAATTTCAAAACAATCATGAATAACATAATTTAGCATAAATATAAGTTTGTTTCAAAGTTTGCTTGCTTAAGATAGGATTCAATTATGAGTTTTCAGGTCCCTCTTAGATAATGGGACGTAATTTTAAGGTCTGTTTAGATAACAAGATATAGTGGAAGCCGTACCTTTGGTAGATATGACTTAGGTTAAAACTATTTTTAACTAGAAGTTGTCAGGACCCTCCTGGATAATGGGAAGTAGTTTAAGACCTTTTAGATAACAAATGTAGTGGGAGTAATGCTTTTAGAAGGTATAACTTAGGTTCGTAATTGTTAGGAGTTGTTAGAACCTTCCTGGATAATAGGACCTAGCTTTCAAATTCTTATAATAGTTGGTAGAATAATTCAGTTTAACACTCACCCATGTGCCGAGCCACCAAACTGGGGAAGAAAATGTTCTTTGTTTGTCTATTTTGTTGAAATCAGGCGCCCACCTAAAGAACAAGGGAATATATTTCAAGTTCAGCAATCAGGCGCCCACCTGGAGAACAAGGGAATACATTTCAAGCTTCAGCAATCAGGCGCCTTCCTGGATAACAAGGGAATACATTTCAAGTTTAGCAATCAGGCACCCACCTGGAGAACAAGGGAATACATTTCAAGTTCAGCAATCAGGCGCCCACCTGGAGAACAAGGGAATACATTTCGAGTTCAGAAGTCAGGCACCCACCTGGAGAACAAGGGAATACATTTCAAATTGGAAATCAGGCGCCCACCTAGATAATAAGGGAATATATTTCAATTTTCAGAAGTCAGGAGCCACCTGGAGAACAAGGGAATACATTTCAATTTTCAGAAGTCAGGAGCCACCTGGAGAACAAGGGAATATATTTCAAGTTCAGCAATCAGGCGCCCACCTGGAGAACAAGGGAATACATTTCAAGCTTCAATAATCAGGTGCCCACCTGGAGAATAAGGGAATACATTCGAGTAAGTAATCAGGAGCCCGCCTGGAGAATAGAGGCATATATTTCAAGTTTTAGCAGTCAGGAGCCCTCCTGGAGAACAGAGGCATATATTTCAAGTTTTAGCAGTCAAGAGCCCGCCTGGAGAATAGAGGCATATATTTCAAGTTTTAATGGTCAAGCATCATACGAAGAAAGGGAAAAATATCTCAGATCACAATTCAAGTCAGCAACAAAGGAGGCTTGCAGAAAGAATGCGAGTCAACAGTCCGAGACGACCAGCGAAAGTTGGTCACAATCCGAAATAATAAAAGAAGAGGAGAAACAAAAAGAAGGCAAAAGGAATCTAAATCCAGAAGTAGAGAAAGATGTGAATTGCTTAAGAAATGATTGGAGTCACAAGCATGGTATGGTGTTCGGGTTTGGTCCGAAAAGCTAAGGAAGAATGAATTAGCACCTGCAACTAGCTAGCGTCAAGGTTCAGATCCAAAGTCTGCATGAAGAACCATTCAAGACTCAAGATCAAGCTTCAGAAGACTTATAGATAAGAATCTTGTAACTCGTAGTTGACAGGCTTAGCTAGTCTTTTTCATGTTTTGATTTTTTATGTAATAGCAGGACCGCAAACCGGAACCTCGGCAGAACGACACCTCGACCGGCTCTTCACCTCGGCATACTCTACCATCTCACTCACTTCTAAACTACACTGACCTGATTCTTTTATAGCCAATGATATGTAGGCAACCTTTGAAGCAAGGTTCGGTCAGATAATTTTTCAAAAAATGCTTCTCATGGAGTTTCAAATGGGCAAAAATCCCTCACAGTGCTCACTTTATCTTTGCCCGAAAACTCTTCGTGTTTCCGAGAAAAGAGGGGCAGTTGTAAGCACGTGATTTTTGCCCTACATGAAGATAACTCCTAAAAATAGATCAAAATATTTTTTTATTGATTTTTAGGTATTTTTCTTTATTTAGTCGCATTTCATGCATTTTAATATTTTAAAATCAAAATAATAAATATCAAAAAATATCTTACACAGTATTTAAATTTTATTGGAAGTCATTTGGTTTTCATAAAAATTAAAAATAAAAAAAAAGGATTTCATTTTTACACCTTTTCCTTTGGTTGATTTTTCTCGTTTAATTTAGGATTAAGTAGCTTTTATAATTTTCATAATTAGTATAATTTTAGATAATTTAGGTTTTTATTTCTAGAAATTTTAATAAGAAAAGAAGATAAAAAGAAATTGGGAATAAAAAATTGGAAGAACCTTCCCAAAATATATTACCCCCCAAAACACTTCTCCCCATATGAGACTTCCCCCAAAAATTATTTCCCAACAAAAATACTTCCCCCCAAAATTTTTCCCCACATAAAACCTTCCCCCAAAACTGCTCCCCCACATAACACCCTACCCCAAACTCTATAAAACCAAAACTACACAAAAGAAAGGGAGGGCCTGAACAAAAAAGGAGCCGCAATACCAAGGACCCTCCCCTATATCTTCGTCTTCCCCATTGAGATACAAAAATACACCTAACGCCTGAAAATGAAGAAGAAGCCGCCACAACAATAAACGACCCCTCCCACAATTCCTAATGTCCTTCAACAAAATAAGCGGCGAACTAATACGCCTAAGGTTGGAGATGAACGGCTGAACCCTCTAAAAAAATGACCACCTCACAACAACTAGCCATCCTCAATCGTCCTCTCAACCAGTCACGGCAAGAAACTTCGCCTGAAAACACTCCATAACCATCAAGCATTCCAGTCCAAAGTCAAAGAATCAAGTCGAGGTGTCCATTGTAGTCGAGTTCGAGGAGGTTTGGTCGGTTTTCTGTTGAGGTCTCCGGTCGCTGGCTTTTACTTGTATTTCCAGACAGAAATCGTTAAAGACCATGGAAGGTACAACGTTCCTGATATCTTCTTCTTAGATATGTGATGAATTTGTAGCATTTTTGTGGTTTATAATGTTGTTAAACGAAGTAATTCCAGCTGTGAGTACAATCTTTATTAACTCTATATATATTCTCATGGCTACTTCATAACTTTAATCTCTTTTCAGATTTGTGTTCGTTTATTTTTGGTTATTTGTTTTCTATCCCTTTTGCTATCATTCTTCTTCTATGTCATTTCTGGGTTTATCATTTGTTTTTTTTAATAAATTCATTAGGAGTAGGATGAATTTAATGGCATAATATTACCAAAAGGCACGTGAGGGTAGTAATTAGTAAACTGTATGAAATGTGCATGCACTCGAAGAAAGAGAAAGTTTACCGTCTTTGAAACCGTTACTGCCTTGCTTGTCACGTCCAAGTGAATTTAAGTGTTTGTCTGTTTGGTCTGTATCTTCCATGAATTTGCTTCATATGAATGGCTTTGTATCTGGGTCATGGGAGTTGGATTTAGTTTTTGTCAAGTTAATTTTGCTCTTAATGTGTGTAGGTTTATCTTAAATAGTTAATTAAACTTTCAGCTTTTTGTATTTGTTTTTCTTTCGCTTGTTAGTGGAATTGTAAGAATAATGAGTAGCCACAGAAGGATACATGTTTGGAGATTATGGTTTGTTAATGTAGGAGATCGGATTAATTTCTTAAAGCTATATTGTGATTATTAGCATTGGAGCTAGTAATTTGAAATCGTTGATCAACTATGCCAATTTCTTGTTGTCCGGTGTTTAATGAACAACTTGGTTTAATTTCAATTGGTATATCCATGGATAATTAATTATATAACAAGTAGATACAGAATTGTTTCTTATCATTAGGGTTGATTCGGTAAGGTCTCGTAAATAATAGTCTGAGGCGTGCCATTTAACAAATTCCATGGCCCTCGCAAAGTCCAAACGCTTAGTTGTTTTAGGCGCGTGTTTAATAAATTTACCTTCTTAAATAAGGGTGCACATTTATGTGACCCAAATTCAAATATCAACAAAGTCAAAATGTGTCAAAAATCGCGGGTGCATTTATGTGACGCGGTTCGAGACGTGTTTTCACGACGTTGCAATTCTCTTAAAATAATAACAATAAAAGCGGTTCAAAGCTAAAAAGCACATAAGTTGAAACATGTTCTAAAACTAAATAAATAAGCCAAATATGACAGTTGAGCGACCGTGCTAGAACCACGGAACCCGGGAATGCCTAACACTTTCTCTCGGGTTAACAGTATTCCTTACTTGGATTTCTGTTTCGCGGACTGTTAACAGAGTCATACTTTCCTCGGTTCGGGATTCAACCAGTGACTTAGGACACCATTAATCTCCCAATTGACAACTCTGAATCTAAATAATAAATCTCGTTCCAATTATCCTTTAAGTGGAAAAACTCCTTTATACCCTTTACGGGGTGTAGTAGGAAAAAGGAGGTGTGACAACGACTTACTAAAAGGAAATAGGGAAAGAGACTTATCTGAGTGGAACAACTGGTACCATTGATCATGACATGCATTTCGGACTAATCGGCCCAATCCATCCAACCAATCAGCTTTCAGTTGCCATACTTTGTTGCCCCGAAATTCCATAACCTGATTTCTTCACCCAATCCTTAACCTTGTTCATCCTGCGGTGCCTTGAAATGTTTTCACCAACAGACCTATCTCATTTTCTCATCTCTTAACTCACTTTTTCCTTAAGGTGCCCGTGAGGGTTTTCACCAATAAGACTCTCTCATTTTTTATTTCTCTCAGCTCCCTTCGCCTTACGGTGCCCGTGAGGGTTTTCACCAATAAGACTCTCTTATTTTGATTTCTCTTCCTGCTTGGACCGGAGTGTTTCCCCTGATATGAATCACCTCTTCTTGCTCGACTAGGCATTTCTTGAAGACTGATCAGAAGGTCTTTCTTTGGACCGTAATGTGGGCTTTTGGATAGGGTTAGAAAGAAAGGGTATTAAAGGCTAAAAAAAATTCAAATGGGTTTAAAATTACAACTTTCGGAATCAGATTTCTTACAACAACCGCAGATTCTGCCCCAATTTCTTGCTTGGGAACTTTTGGATTTTTGTTTTGATGGGACCGAACCACTAGGCTGCCTACGTATCCTTAAAAGGAATTAGGTCGAACGTAGTTCATGTCATAGTAATTGCTTTGTTGTTGTGATTTTTCCTTTCTTTTCCTTCAACTTTCTCTTCGTTTCTTTTCTTTCTTCCTTTCCTTTTTGTTGTTTTGTCATGTTTTCCTTTTCCTTTTTCTCTCTTTTTTTTTAAATTTTTTCTTCTCTTTTTTTCTTTTTTTATCTCTGCTTTTATTTCATTCTTTTTCTTTTCTCTCTTTTCCTTTACTTATCTTTCACGCTTGTACTTCTGACCTTTGCTGTTGATTCCGAAAGTATGGTATGAAAGAAAATCAATAAGGCTCAAAGGGGGAGGGGGTAACAAAGTATAAAGTGTTTAGATAGCAGAATAAAATGCCTTCATCGTTTCAATCTTCAAAACATGCCAAGTACAAACAAATACAATTAAATCAAAGAAAATCACGTAATATCTCTTGACCGCATCAGAATTGATGGCCATTTCTATACACTTTCCTTCTACATCTGTTAAGTACAAAGCACTATTTGAAAACACTCTAGTTACAATGAACGACCCTTGCCAATTTGGGGCAAGCTTGCCTTCGGCCTCGGCCTGATGTGGAAGGATACGTCTCACACTTGCTGATCCACTTAGATCTTTCGTGGACGCACCTTCTTATTATATGCTCTTGCTATTCACTGTTGATACAACTGGCCATGCCACACTACTGCCAATCGTTTCTCATCGATCAAACTCAATTGTTCTAGGCGGGTTTTGACCCATTCATCATCATCAATATGTGCTTCATCATCACACTCAATTTTGGATTCTCAAAATTAACTTGGCTTTTAGAACTCGGCCGAAGACTCCTCGTGCATGTCATGTCATTGAAACCAGCATAAAAAATTGTACAGAAAGAAAACAAAAGTAAAAACTATCAGGAGTGATGGAAAAAAGGAAATTGCATTTCATTGAAGACAAAGAATAACAGGGTTTGTTCATCAAACAAGCGAAAAGTAAAATTCTAGGTCACAACCCTGGAATTACCCAAATAGAAAGGAAAACAAAGAAAACTACCAAAACTCCCTCCGAGTAGGGAGAGGAACAGCTTCCCAATTGCTAAGCTCACACTCGGCTTGACAAAATGCACCTCTTCATCACTAGAACCTTCCCCAATCTCTACCGTGTTCACTTTATAGAATAGACTTTGGACCCTTTCGAATCAACTCCTCATTAAAGACAAACATAGGCTATAGAACTGCTGACACCGGACGTTTCACTACCCCTGACTTGACAAAAGTCCTGAAGAGGTGTGGGATAGGCCTAGAGAGCGGCCATGCTTTCTTTTCCAAATTTTCAGCCTTCTTCATATCATCCCCTGTAGGCTTGAACCCCAGACCAAATGTACCCAGATTTTTATGTAGAGATACGGGCTGCACAATACCTCGCAAAGATGCGTCCAGACCTATACCCGACATAAAACCATACTTCAACATCTCATTATCTACCATGCAGATCGAACGTGATAGCCTCGGCTTTGGAATGCATTTTCCTTTAAGAAACTTTTTGACAGACATAGTTTTGGAAGTTTAATAAGCTAAAGGTCCTTGATCATCTCCAACCTTAATAAATGGAACAGATGAATCTTCATAAAAGGATAAATCCTCTTCCCCACGCACAACTATCTCTTGTTTGTCCCACTCAAATTTCATCATTTGATGTATCGACGATGGCACTACCTTAGCCGCATGTACCCAAGGCTTACCCAATAACAAATTATACGGGGCAACCATGTCTAGAACTTGAAATTCCACACTAAAACCAACTGGCCCTATCACCAATTCAAGCTTTATATTTCCAATAGAACCTTTTCCTTTCCCATCAAAACCTCGAACACCTATGCCGATCTTCAACTTTTGCAAAGTGGACAGAGGGAAAATATTTGCACTGGATCCATTATCCACCAACACTCTAGCGACAAAATAATTTTCGCACTTCACCGTGATACACAGAGCTCGATTGTGTTCTGTACCCTCTATAGGAAGCTCATCATCCGCAAAAGTGGTCCTATTTGCTTCGAAGATCCTGCCAGCGATCTTTTCTAATTGATTCAATGTGATCTTATCAGGAAAATGTGCCTCATTCAGAATCTTCATTATGGCCCTGCGATGCTCATCCGAATGTGCCAACAAAGATAACAGAGAAATATGAGCTGGAGCTTTCCTTAATTGTTCAACAATGGAATAGTCTTGCACTTTCATCTTCCTCAAGAAATCTTCGGCCTCCTCCTCGGTCACTGATTTCTTTATTGGCATTTGGCTACCCTTGAAGAGCTAGGCCTTCCTTAGTTCTTTGGAGGTAAGACATCGTTCGAAATGAGTCGATCCTCCGATCTCAACAAATTCTTCCTCCACTTTTTTTCCTTTGTGTGTCATTATTTCTCGTTTGCATTTCCCCAGGACATCTTTTGTCTCAACCGCAGACAACTGAGTCATTGATTTAATAGCAACACGGGTAATAGGAGACCCTTTCACAACTACAACAGGCTTTCTTGGCATCCCTAGTACCACCAACTTTGGCTTTTTCCGACTTGCCCCGACACCATTCGAAAACCCTTTAGCAAACATCACACGTTTTTAGATACTTTATCTTGCTCCACAACCTTAGCGGGTTTTACAATTTCAATGGGAGGCCTGAAATGAGGAACACAATAGTATGGATCTGAGGTCTTGAAAGTTGGTTTTGTACCATAATATTGGGCATCAGGAACTTTGAACACGGTTTCACTAGAAGATAGAGGGATGTTGACATGGGGAGGAGCTGCAAAAAAGGGAGTTGTTAATGACACGCTTGTATTGGCGGGTGGAGCATAAAAAGGCTGGGGCAAGGTGCCAGGGTAGTTGTGGAAAGGGATAAAGCCTGGGGCACGTTGTGAGGAGAGACCAGCAGCATTGGGAATCTGGGATTGTGATGGTAGTGGGACGGAAGCAAGATTTTCAATGTAGTTGGTGGGGAATGAGGGTAGAGGGTTCCCACTAATCCAGGCCTGGTACATCTTTGTTATCTGGTGTTTCAACCTCTGGGCCTCTTCTTTCAACTCAAATTCCGATTCGACAATAGCTATGTCCAATTCCTTACTAGTCATGGCTGTTTGACCTAGCGTGCATGGATGGCTTGCCCAAATGCCACAAACTAACCACCTTCCTGGACTCAATACATCAATAACAACCTTGTTAGGAATTAAGGCTTTAACAGATTGGCAATCGCACATTTTGGGGCATGAATGCACCTAAGCAGTTAACCATTTCTATTATGCATTTGATTGGTTGCATGCTTCATCTCGGCTTTCCTTATTTCCATTTGCAAATCCTTTTCTTTTCCTCTCTTCCTTTTTTTCTTTTTTTTCCATTCTTGCCTTCACCTTCTCTTTGTTTTTATTATCTCATTTCCCTCTCTTATTTTGCCATTGCTTCCTTCTCACGATTTCTTATTTTCTTTCTCTCTCCTTTTCTTTTCGCTTCCTTGTTTTTCCTCTTTTTTCTTCTTATCTTTTTTTCATTCTTTCGTTTGGTTATGGTCAAATCCTATGGAGATTGCCTACGTATCATGACCCCGCATAAATCAGACCAAGTGTAGTTCTTGGGGATATGAATAAATAACAAAAATATTTTGGGATTTTCAATTTTTCATAAAAAGAAAATATTTTGATTATAATGACTCAAAAATTCACAGACTCAAAAGAAACTAACAAATTCTAAAAAGAAGGATAATACAGACTCAAAATGAACTAACGGACTCAAAAAAAGAACTAACTGACTCAAAAAAGAACTAACAGACTTAAAACAGACTTCAACAGTAGGAAAGTACAGACTCAAGCAAAGATTACGAATACATTAATGCCTTGAAAACTCCTGGGGCCCGCATGGCATCATTCGGCCTCACCGCGGGCCTATATGCAAGATCCCCTTGGAGCCTCTCTAAATCGCTCATGATTTGTCGGACAAATGTCATCGCCACTGCAAAGAAAGTGGTACGGATCATATCCTCACATTCTTGGCACTTTACAACAATATAACCGGCAATGGCCCTAATCCTCTCTCTGATCCTACCTTTCTCGTGAAGCAGACGCCTGACCTGTCGATTACAGGCTTCTAATACATGAGTGTGGTGGAGATGTTGATTTTGCAGCTATTGAACTTCTTCCTCCATCTGAGCCATCAATTCATAACATTGTTCCCTTTCAGCTTTAAAATCCTTGGCCTGCTTGATCATTTTGTTCTCGACGACGATGACCCTTTTTTCTGACCCTGTAACCTCATTGTCATATTGCTCTTTTAATTGCCTAACTAGGCGTGCTCATTCTTCCATATTCTTAGCCAACAATGTTCGAGCCCTGGACAGTTCATCCTCCACTTTGTTCAAATCAAAACCACAATCATCCACTTTCTGCCTAAGGTTCTTTATAAGCTTTTCATCCTTTACACTCTTGGCGGGATTTTCGGCTGCTATTTTCATTTCTCGAATTTGAGCTCAAAGGGCTTCATTTTCTTAGGCTGGCTTCTTCTTTTCACCCTCATCGGCTGCAGCTTGCAAACTATTTTCAAACTGAAGGTCCTGGACCTGCTTTTCTAGCTCTCATATTTTGGCCTTGTATTTATTCTCCTTGGCTAACCAAGCCCACTGTTGTTGTGATAACTCAACAAAATCCTGAAAGTGGGGTCTTTTGGCTAGCCTCCCAAATGCAATTTTCCTTCTATACCAAGAATGGTACCCTGGTGAAACTTCTCCTTTGGATCGATCCCGTACATAGGTATTTGCCGCCAAGTATTGACACTCGCTCCAAATCTAGTGGACTGCTACTTCAGGAAACTGGCCATCAATACCAATCTCGACTACTTGGGCACTAAGATCTTCATCTTTTGGGACTATTTGGCATCTCTCAAGCTGTCTCAAAACCCGACACGGGGCATAAGGCTGGATTTTCCTGAGGCCCATCAAGAGGAAGTGAGGCCCAGTAGCTGGCATATATATGATCTTATCCACATGCAACCATATCTATTTGGCTGGCAGTGATGAAACGGAGGTATGATATCCATCCTATGACCCCTTCTGGCAAGCTAATCCCATCAATCCTCGTATAAAATTCCTCCATGCAGTTTTTCTCTGTTAACCCATAACTCATGAATTGAGGACGATGGCATAGGTGTTCAATCATCCACATTTGCAGCAACAAGTTTCACCCTTCAAAGAAGTCTCCTCAGGCTTTGCAGGCTGTGAGAGCGTGGAAGATTTCAGTTACTATCATGGGTGCAAGGGTGCTTTTGGCCTGGGTAAGCAAAGTGCTGACAACCCCAGCTATTTTTATGTTGATATTTCCATCTTTCCTAGGGAACACTAGAAGTCCCAAGAAGACTACCATAAAAGCAAAACACCTATGTTCTTTCCATTTGAGGAGGTTCCCTTTGTTACATATTTTGTTTTCCGGATTGTTTAACCCTCTTATGTGGCCATATCTCTGGTATATAAATCGTGGAATACAAAAACCAACAGCCAAATCTGGATTGTGGACCCCCTGCTTATCTTCAGTGAGTCTAAGAATCTGTGCACAACTACGATTCTCGGAGCAACCAAGTACTTGTGTCTTAAATGAACCTCAACACTCCCAATGTATCCGGCTATTTCTTCCAAAGTTGGGGTGAGTTCAAAATCTAAAAAATGGAACACGTTGTGTGTCGGGTCCCAGAATGTAACCAATTCCTTTATAATTTCTCCCCTGGGCCTAATCTTCAATAAACCGGTAAGACCTCCCAAATATTATTTGACTTTGTCTTGCCCTGCTTTACCCAGATCATCCCACCACATATGCAACTCCAAAGAGATCTTGTTCGTGATTGAGAAAGGTTCATTTTGAATTGTGCTCATCCTGCACATTTATTAAGGTGATTAAAATAAAACTATGACTCATTTTGACTCAAGGGAAACAACACCAATTTTCAAAAGTTTATTCCAAACTAAAACTCAATTTTTGCAAATACGGCCTTTTAGCACTTCGAGGAGGAAGATTTTAAGGTTTTGCTCGCTAACTGACCCAAATTAAATTAAAAAATGACCAAAGGTGGATGTTATCTTGCAAAAAATAGCCTTCCAGTGCCCTTTTAAGGACATTCGGCTATTGGCGACAAGAATGGCATCACCTTAATTATTTACCATGAAAAAATAAAATTTTGTTCTTTTTAGGCTAATTTTGCAAAAGGAAAGTTGGACCCGATGGGGGTTGCCTACGTATTCCATACCATGTGAGAATCAAACTGTCATAGTTCGGGCAAATAAAACAAAACCAACTATTTTTGGAAACAAAACCTTTTCCTTCTCTTCTTTTTTTTCTTTCATTTTTTCCTCAAATATTTGGTAGAGTTTCAGTACCATTTGGGCATTGGGTTTTTTCTTTCAAAACAGGTGATTACCTCTCTCAACCCTCACACTGCTATTTTTCTTTTCAAAACTCTCCCCTTTTATTCGAAAATCCGGTCAGCATGCAAATCCAAAGCAGATAAATGCACAAGCAGGATGCATCAGGATGGTCTGTTATTTTCCGTTCACCTGTCCTAGACAGACCTAACCCCTATGTTGAGTCCCCTAAGTCAAACGAACATGATGCAAACAAGCCACTAGGGAGATTTATAGTGTCCCAAGTCACCGGTTCAAATCTTAAATCGAGAAAAATATTGACTCTGTATTGCAGTGGGCGAACCATAAATCCGGGTAAGGAATTCTATTAACCTGGGAGAAGGTGTTAGGCATTCCTAAGTTTCGTGGTTCTAGCACGGTCACTCAACTGTTATAACTGGCATAATTATCTAATTCTAAAACATTTTGAACCTTTTGCACACATTTGAACTTTTAACTGCTTTTATTTGATTAATTAAAGGAAGATTGCAATATCATTTAAAATATGTTTCAAACCACATCACATAAATGCACCCACAGTACATAACACAATTTATCTAACGCTGAGATTCGGATTTGGGTCACATAAATGTGCACCCGAGTTTAGGAAGGTACATTATTAAAAAAAATGCGCCTAAAGCAACTACGCATTTTTAACTTTGCGAGGGCCATGAAAATTTGCTAAATGGCATGCTCGATTTCTAAAGGATTAAAACAAGATTAATTAAACGAGGGCCATGCAGTTGTCATTTTCCTTCGGTACGGCACGCCTCAATTCTAATTTAAAAAGGGGACTCAAACTAAATTTCGAAGGGCCATAAACTATATGTGTTGTCTAGTATGGCACACCTTCATTAATTGAAAGCCCAATTAATTGATCCAAATAGGCTTATTAAACCACTAATTATTTAATTGAAGCCATGATCCTATGAATTAGCTAGTGTTCATCAGATACAAAATCATCTACTCAAAATTAAACTTGCAGCAAATTGCCAAGAGTCGAACCCATTCTAATTACCTTCAGGCCTGGGCCTGAATGATGAAAGGCAAGCACGCTAACACACAAGTATGTGTAAGTCCCCGTGAAAGTTTGTGCTCAAAGCCTAGTAATTCGTAGTATCAAGTTCCGTATATGTGTTGGGAATGTGTAAAAATTCTTCTAGCCGCGGTTCGGACCCTTTTTACTGATTTTGCACTTAAAAATCAAGAATCAAAATTTTCTAGAAAAGTGACATTATGTGGTCCAGAATACGGTCGCAGATCAGGTATACAGACATCATTTCTATCACAGAGTTAATCAGAGAGTTAGTCGAAATTGATGTTGAAAATGAGGTCCATTATGCGATCACATAATCAATATGCGGATCGCATAAGTTGCTCAAGGGTTCGTGAAGGTCAGTTCTACGGTGCATTATGCGACCGCAGAAGAGGAATGCAGACCACATTCCCGTCGCATACCCAAGCAGAAACGCTTAGAGTTATGAGGAACTTCTGCGATCTAATCTGCGGACCGCATTCCGATTCTGCGATGGCAAAGTGCGACTGTAGATCCTGCTCGGGCTTCTATTTTTTTAAAATTTTAAACCTGACCCTTTTTAATAATATAACCCCAACCCCTCATTTTTAACGATCTTCTGAACAAAATAAGAGAGAGGGAAGAGAGGGTTTTTGAGAGAGAAAGTGATCTTCATCAATTTGATTCTTCAAAACTATCCGGGCCGGAAAAATTCAAAGTAATTGCCCTCATCCCCATTCTTGCAGGTAAAATCCCTAACCTTTTCCCTAGATTTTCAGGTTTAAACTAGGGGGGAATCTCATGCATTGATTGTTGAAAATAATGGTTGAAATTGTACATGCATGCCTTCTTAAAACCTAAAACCTAGCAAAGGGAAAATAGGTAGAGATAGAGGTTTACAAAGGAAGGGTTAATAACCTAAATAAGTTTGAGTAACAATTGTAAACCCCAATTCTAAGTCATGTGTATTAACTTGTCAACCAGATTGACGTTGCTAGATTATTTGGTGAATTGAAAATAGAAGTTAAAAAGGAATTCGACTCCAGGTATGTATGGCTAACTTTGACCTTTGTAATATCGCCTTGTTTGGTGTACGAATGTTCGGTATGTGACATCTACGTGGATTATTTGTGAAATTCATGTGATTGTTATGATTGTGAATGTGTTATGTGGTAAGAGATGAGGAACAAATGACAGAAGGAAATTGTAAGTGATGCAACTAGAATGACTGTAGTAACAACATCTATGGCTTATTGTGGCAATTATCGTTGTGACATAAAACGCATATGAGTTGTTGAATTTGATGGAAATAGTATTGATGGTTATGGAAATATTTGTAAGTTATTGTAGTTATTTCTTAAGAAGTGTTGTGTTGATCTTTGTGAATTGTTGATTGTTGTTGTGCTATTTGTGAATTATAACTATACAGTGGGATCGAGTTGTGCACCGCAACACGAAGTCATAAGGTGTGGGGTGTGGTGATAAGGGTGGCTGAGGTAATAAGGGTGGCCGAGGTAATAAGGGTGGAAAGTAATTGAAATCACTATTGAAATGAAAATATGATAAAGTTGTGAAATCCTTGATGTGAAAAATGTTGAAAGGGAAATGGAGAGATTGTAAAGTTGTTTGGCATGATTGTTTTCTTTCATGTGTATTGATTGTTGATTCCATTATTACGTGCTACTTGTGTATGGTTTGAGTTTGCTTAGGGCAAAGTTTGTTTATACATACTAGTACAATTCAAATGTACTGACGCCCCTTTTTCTAGGGGCGCTACATTCGTGTTATGATTGTAGGTGGATCTATATCAGGTACCCCAGTTCACCGGCAATAACACTCCTTCATCTTTCATCAACCATATTAGTGAGCCCCCTTCCTCTCGGGGCCCTGCGTGGCTCATTCCGCTTCTATTCCGGAGTCTTATTTTGGTTTTGTGTAAGGTATAGCCGGAGCCTTGTTACCGGCAAGTACTGTATTATCTTGTTATATCTTTAGAGGCTCCGCAGATAGTAAATGTGGGTTGTGAACTTATGCAATTGTATGTCGGGCGATATAAGTTGTAAACTTTATTAAGTAACCATGTTGTGGATGTTTTGGAAAAGGTGATTTCAATTATAAAATAGTTAGTTCCTTAATTTATGAGAAATGAAAATAAGGAGTAACACGTGGGATAAGAAGGGCACCCAGGTCCGCTTGACTGGGGCTACCCGGTCGGGTGTTGGTCATGTCCCTCCAAAAATACGGAGAGATCGAATTTTGCACCACATAATTTACCTCCACAAATCCTTGAGGAACTTATGCAACAATTATGCGGTCTGCATATTGATTATGCGACCGCATAATGGACTGCATTTTCAACATCAGTTTTGACAACATTTCTACTTCACTCTGCGGCAGAAATACGGTCCACATATTGATTATGCGACCGCATAATGGACTGCATTTTCAACATCAATTTTGACAACATTTCTGCTTCACTGTGCGGAAAAACTGCGGTCCGTATATTGATTATGCGATCGCATAATGGACAGCATTTTCAACATCAATTTTGACAACCTTTCTGCTTCACTCTGCGGTAGAAATACGGTCTGCATAGTTGATCTGCGACTGCATTCTGGATCGCAGAATGACAATTTTCTGGTAAAATTGATTCTTTTGGTTTCTAAGTGCAAAATCAGTAAAAAGGGTCTGAACCGCGGCGAGGAAGAGTTCTACATATTCCTAACACATATTCGGACCTTGGCACTACGAGCTACTAGGTTTTAAGCATAAAATTTTACGGGGCCTTACCGATTTTAAGTGGAGGAGGAGAGTTAATCAGAGAGTTAGTCGAAATTGATGTTGAAAATGTGGTCCATTATGCGATTGCATAATCAATATGCGGACCGCATATTCATCGCATAAGTTCCTCAAGAATTCGTAAAGGTCAGTTCTGTGGTGCATTATGTGACCGCAGAAGAAGAATACGGACCGCATCCTCATCGCATACCCAAGAAGAAATGCTCAGAGTTTTGGGGCACTTCTATGGTCCAATCTGCGGACCGCATTCCGATTCTGCGATCGTAAAGTGCGACCGCAGATCCTGCTCGGGCTTCTAGTTTTCTAAAATTTTAAACCCGACCCTTTTTTAATAAAACACCCCAACCCCTTATTTTTAACGATCTTCTGAACAAAATAAGAGAGAGGGAAGAGAGGATTCTTGAGAGAGAAAGTGATCTTCATCAATTTGATTCTTCAAAACTATCCGGGCCGGGAAAATTCAAAGTAATTGCCCTCATCCCCATTCTTGCAGGTAAAATCCCTAACCATTTCCCTTGATTTTCAGGTTTAAACTGGGGGGGGGGGGAGTCTCATGCATTGATTGTTGAAAATAATGGGTTGAAATTATACATGCATGCCTTCTTAAAACCTAAAACCTAGCAAATGGAAACTGGGTAGAGATAGAGGTTTGCAAAGGAAGGGTTGATAACCTAAATAAGAGTCATGTGTATTAACTTGTGCACTAGATTTATGTTGCTAGATTATTTGGTGAATTCAAAATAGAAGTTAAAAGGGAATTTGACTCTAGGTATGTATGGCTAACTTTGACCTTTGTAAAATCACCTTGTTTGGTGTACGAATGTTCAGTATGTGATATCTACGCGGATTATTTGTGAAATTCGTGTGATTGGTATGATTGATGTGTTATGTGGTAAGAGCTGAGGAACAAATGACGGAAGGAAATCGTAAGTGATGCAACTGGAATAACTGTAGTAACAACATCTATGGCTTATTGTGGCAATTATCGTTGTGACGTAAAATGCATATGAGTTGTTGAATATGATGGAAAGAGTATTGATGGTTATGAAAATATTTGTAAGTTGTTGTAGTTATTTCTTAAGAAGTGTTGTGTTGATCTTTGTGAATTGTCGATTGTTGTTGTGTTGTTTGTGAATTGTAACTGTACAGTGGGATCGAGTTGCATGCCGCAACACGAAGTTATAAGGTATGAGTTGTGGTGATAAAGGTGGCCGAGGTAATAAGGGTGAAAAGTGATCGAAACTATTAAAATGAAAATATGAGAAAGTTGTGAAATCCTTGATGTGAAAAATGTTGAAAGGGAAATGGAGAGATTGTAAAGTTGTTTGGCTTGATTTTTTTCTTTCATGTGTATTGATTGTTGATTCTATTATTACTTGCTACTTGTGTATGGTTTGAGTTTGCTTAGGGCAAAGTTTGTTTATACATACTAGTACAGTTCAAATATACTGACGCCCCTTTTTCTAGGGGCGCTACATTCGTGTTATGATTGTAGGTGGATCTATATCAGGTACCCCAGTTCACCTGCAATAACACTCCTTCATCTTCCATCAGCCGTATTGGTGAGCACCCTTCCTCTCGGGGCCCTGCGTGGCTCATGCCACTTCTACTCTAGAGTCTTATTTTGGTTTTGTGCAAGGTATAGCCGGAGCCTTGTTACCGGTAAGTACTATATTATCATGTTGTATCTTTAGAGGCTCCGTAGACAGTAAATGTGTGTTGTGAACTTATGTAATTATATGTCGAGCGATGTAAGTTGTAAATTTCGTTAAGTAACCAAGTATGTTGTGTATGTTTTGGAAAAGGTGATTTCAATTATAAAATGGTTAGTTCCTTGATTAATGAGAAATGAAAATACGGGGCAACACATGAGATAGGAAGGGCACCCAGGTATGCTTGACTGGGGCTACCCGATCGGGTGTCTGTGATGTCCCTCGGTTTGGGGCGTGACAGTGTGTCATTGAATTTGAGACCAGGCGTCTAATATTTTGGGACCAGCTTTAGGCCCAAAGTTTCAAAACCAATAATTGTGTAAGATCCACCCCAGTTAACCCAAATTATGCAAAAATAGGTAATGAAGCCAACTTTTAATTTTGATTTTGTTCATAGCTTGATTTTCAATTTTATATGATATGCACTCTAGTCAAACCATGATGTGTGAAAAATCCAGCAAGAATGAATAACTAACTGGGCTTACTGGACAAGCCCAAGTAACCATGGCCTATTACCCCTCTCACTCAAAACCTTGAGGCCCAAACTCAAGAGCCTAGATCTGGCCAAGGTAATAATTAAGGATCAGGACTCCATTTCGAGTCCCTACATTAGCAAAAAAATTAGTTACATTTAGCACTACCATGATAAGCTTTTCTCATTTCACTGAACTAGAATATGCAAAATTTCAAACTATGCTCAACTTCAACCATAATGATGTTGTAACTAATGAAATGTTCATGCCTGAATTTGTAATTTGTCTGAACTCATGAACACAAAATGGAGCTTAAAATCCGTCAAATCTACTAGCAATAATAAGGCCTAGGAGTTTAATCAAAATCAACCAATGATAAAATAAAGTCCCATTACAAGCTCATAGAGGTTTCAATGTTCATATTACAGCCTTGCTTTAAACATTTCAGGGCAGGGAATTTGAGACTATAACTCAAATAAAAAAAAGAACAAAGAAGGGACATATAGGAAACAGAAATCTTCATTTCCTCTCAAAACACCACGTGATTCAAACTTTACATTTTTAAGACCAGAAGTATGTACCTGGAAACGAAAAGGGAAACAAAGAAGTGAGGATTCAACACAAATCAGCAGCAATTCACCAGAAACTAGCATCAGTAAACCAATTTCACACCAGAAAATGACTTAAAGCAGTAGGCAATAAACTCAATCAAACAGTAAACACAACCACTTCACACCAAAACTTTACGAACCCAAAATCAATCCATTTCTACACTAGATGAATCAGAAAAATGCTTCAGGAGATTAAAAACATCCAAAATTACTAAAAAGTTCAATGGAACAATGTTTTTTTTTTATCTTTCTAACCGTTTCTATTTTTATTTGATTCTTATCTCTGAATCCCTCTTGAAAATAAGAGGTGCCTTTATTGGCAAGGACGTAGGGCAGCAATTAAGCTCTTTTCTAATTTTGTTTTTTTGCTTAGATAGCCTCAGATTATTGCCTTGCTTGCCAAGCAATGTTGTTCTTCAGCTTCTAAGTAGTTTCCTAAGGTAGTTAACGAAAGATTTCCTACCCCAATTTCCCCAAATTACCTTTACAGCACTGTTATTTACCCTTAAAACCAACTATAGGTCAAATTGGCCTAACCAAATTAGTATGGTTCTACAAACCGAAATTAGACTCCACTTGGGCTTTTGATTTTTAGAAATCAATTAAGTACAAACAAGGACTCCCAATTTTAAATTTGGCCCAAAATTCCCAAAAGAAAAAAAAAAGAACCAGAACCCTTAAAATGAAATCAAAACAAAATAAAGCGGATAAATTGACTATCCTAAACATACATTAGGAGCTCAACTAAGTTAAGGCTTAATTACACTAGCTATGTGATTAAATAGATGATAGAACTAGAAACAGTAATTATGCAATTAACACCAAGGAATCAAACAAACAAAACAGGATCGAGGGACGGACTAAAGAAATCAAAGGACCAGGCGTTTCACAAAGAAGGAGAAAAAGAAGAAAAGGAAATCAGGACAAATGATAGAACACACCTCAAACTTAGACGGTCTAAACAAATTTTAAACAGAATGAAGAAAGGGACAGAGGAGGATAATAGAACGGTGGAGGAAAGACTTACCGGATCAGAGCTTGAAACCTATCGGAGATGTATGACCAAACTTAATCATCAAGCACAAATAAACCTTTAGCCACTCAACCCCCAATCGAAACTGGTCGATTCACGCATGCAACTAAGAAGAAGATCAATTGAGCGGAGCTCAAAAGGACAAAAAGGATTTTAAAGCTACCCTTGATCCTTGATTTGGAGAAGATGAGCGGTTTGGGAAAGGAGATAAGGGTGGATTTGGAATGGAGGTGTAACGGTGGCTATGTGTTCGAGTTTTGAGGGGGTTTGGAGATCAACCGCCGGCTGGTGAGGCTCAGGAGTTTTGAGGCGGCGGGTTCTAGGGTTAGGGGTCTTGAGAGAGATGAGGGGATTAGACAAAAGTCTTAGGCTGTTTGGAATATGTCTTGGACAATTTTAAACGGATTGGGGAAAGTATCAATAGCCGTTAGATGAGGTAAAATAGAGGGTCAGGATTGACTTAACACCTACGAACTCCAAACGATGTAATACTGTCCTCACACTACATCGCTTTGTGTGTCTCAAAGACCGGGGACTTGGACCGGGTATTTGGGTGCACTGGGCCGGATCTGGCCGGGTTCTGGAAGGGGAAATGGAATTGGGCTTAAGCAATGAATTGAAATCAGCCCAAGACAGCCTTTCTCTTTTTTGTTTGTTTTTTTAGTTCATTTTTTGTCCTAAATACTTTTCCTTTTCTTTTTTCTCAAAATTAAAATTAAAAAATAAACCTAAAATAATTTCTAATCAAATTATCCTATTAAATTAAAATAATTACCTCTATATTATGATTTCCACATCTAAGTTAAGTACCAAATTAAAGGTAGAATTACCAAAAGAATCAAAATTAAAATTAAAAAGCAAATATAAACTATTTTTGTAATTTTTCAGCTTGTAAAGCAACTTAATTAATAATTAATTCTTAAAAATTCAAAGTTGAATCCTAAATGCCATAAAACTTCACAAAATTGCAAATCAATGAAAAAAGAATTATATTTGTTTTTTGAAATTATGAGAGTAATTCATATAGGAAAAAATCACGTGCTCACATTAGCTCGTGTGGTAACACTTACATTCTAGTAGCGATTGATTATGTGTCAAAATGGGTTGAGGTCGTGGCCTTACCCAACAATGAAGCTAAGAGTGTGGTGGCATTTCTAAAGAAGAGCATTTTCACAAGGTTTGGTACACCTCGGGCAATCATTAGTGATGGAGGATCGCATTTTGCAATAGAGCTTTTGATGCCTTGCTTTTCAAGTATGGTGTCAACCACAAAGTCTCTACGACTTATCATCCTCAAGCAAGTGGCTAGGTTGAAATATCTAACAGGGAGATCAAGAGCATTTTGTCCAAAACTGTGAATGCCAATAGGACCAATTCGTCTAAAAGGTTAGATGATGCTCTTTGGGCTTACCGGACCGCTTACAAGACCCCAATTGGTATGTCACCGTACCAATTGATGTTTGGGAAAGCATGTCATCTACCAGTAGAGTTGGAGCATAAGGCCATGTGGGCCTTGAGGAAGCTCAATCTTGAATGGGATATTGCGGATAATCTTCGTATTGAACAACTCAATGAACTTGATGAATTCTGATTCCATACATACTTTAGTTTGTCCTTGTACAAGGACAAGATGAAGTACCTTTATGACAAATATGCTCGTAGAAAGGAATTCAAAGTTGGTGATTTGGTCCTCTTGTTCAATTCTCGTCTTAGGTTGTTTTCGGGAAAGCTGAAATCAAAGTGGAGTGGACCATTTGAAGTTATACGTGTGACCCCGTTTGGTAATCTAAATTTGAATATTAAAAGTGGTGTAGTCTTTAGAGTGAATGGGCACCGTGTCAAGCATTATCTTGGAAAATTTGATGATAGCCATGTGGTGGCTGTGTTCATTTCAAATGATGTGATGGTAAACCGCGTTGTGCCGCGACGTTAAATCAGGCGCTTCTTGGGAGGCAACCCATGTGTTTTTCCTTTTGTTTTCTTTGTAGTTTAGGTTTGATTTTAAGGCTAATTGGTTGCGAGATGTTGCAGGGATTGAGTTGATACAGTGGAAAACATAGTGAAGAAATTGTTTAGTCTCTGAAGTTGCCAGTGTGGCCGTATTACACTTTGTGCGGCCCGCACTAGTATGAGACAATGTGAAGGCTCTTTGAAGTTAGCCACCATGGCCGCATTGCATTTATTGCGGTCCACGGTGGAGCTCTGCAGCCGCAGTTCCTATTAGTGCGGATCGCAGAGGCCTGATCCCTAAGGTTTGCAAAATAAAACCTAGCGCGGGCCACGATGCATTTTGTGCGGCCGCGCTGGTAGGTGAGGCTGGGTCCCACTGGCTTCTCTATAAATAGACCTCAAGGGTCTTCTATTACCCTTTTCGAAAACTTAACTCTTAGAGACCCTAAAACCACTATTCATTTTCTCTCTTCATCGTAATAGCTTGTTTGCATTGTGTTGATTCGCTTCTTCTTAATATCCGGTGACAATTCACCCACTTCTTTTTAGTTTAATTGTTTAGTTTCATTTTATTTTTTTCTGTTAGCTTTATAGTCTTCTCCTCCCGTAATTCTTCAATATTTAGGTTAGTTTAGTTTAACTATTAATTTTTATGTGCTTGGTGAGCATATTGAACTGGGTAACTGAGTGGGGACCATATCTAGGTGTAAATTTGAACGAAAATGCAAAATCCCAAAACCCTAACTCAGTGCCAAGTTTGGGCACCCACCGGACCGCGGTCAATTTTATGTAGTTCGCGGTGGCCTCAATGCGGCTGCATTACCACTTTATGCGAACCGCGATGATGAAATCCTAAGAGGTGCCCTTGACTAGTGCGGCTGCACTACATTCTGTGCGGTCCGCACTGGACCATCGCGGCCGCGGTACTACTTTGTGCGGGCCGCGGTGGTGAGATTCAAAGAATTGTTTTTGGGGACCTTAGACCTGTGCAAACCGCGATCATTCTTGTACGGTCCGCGGTGGCCTCAGTGCGGCCGCACTTTCGTTTTGTGTGGTCCGCACTAGCCATATTCTGCAACTGTCTGCTGCAAATGTATGATGCTGTTCTGCAATTCTTCCTGCACTAATGTCTCACTTTCTCTGCTGATACTAACAATGTTAGATGCTGTGTTTGTAGATAATGATTAAACAACAAGGAGGAAAAGGATCAAAACAACCTGGAAGAGGTGAATCCTCCCAGGGAGGCAAGGGCACGAAGATGATAAAACTCACTCCCCAAGCTCGGAAAAACATAAAAAAGACCAGGAAGCTCATTAAAGCTGCAGACAGAGCTGCTTCCCATTCCTCAGGGATTGAGTACCAACCATCAAGGGAAGTCTCTACAGACTCCGTGCCAGAGTACATGGAAGACTGGCCAGAGAGAGATAGGCTGAGAGATACTCCTTGACCATTACCCACTATCCGAAGGCCAACCAATGTCATTCTAAGTCATCTGAGGGCTCATCAGCCGGTAGTGGAGACTACTCCACCTCCCCCGTAGCTTCATTATCCGGAGGGAGGGTGCATACGGAGGCGAGGAGGAGGTACATGGAGCCTCAAGTGGGAGGCATTGCCCGAACTAGAAAGCCTGATGTTTGGGAGGACAGATTTGTGAGCCAAGTGGCATACCATAAATTTTATGGGAGTGGAGGCCAGTGAGGCATTTGATACTAGAGCGGAGTTTCATTGACAAAGATCTACTACCCCACAATCCAGAGGTGCAGAGGAAATTTAAACTAGAGTGGGCTGGGAAATATTTATGGAGAAGTGTATAGATGCAAATGAACACTTGGTCAAAGAGTTTTATCCGTAATGTAGCCCACATCGTCAAGGGTTCCAAAGTGAAGAAGGTTCGATACAAAAAGGTGTTGTTAGACGGGAAGTCTCTGAATGATTATTTGGGCTTCAATGAAGAGTGTGAGACTCTATATCAGGAAAAGTTGGAGATGAGTGAGGAAGTCCACCCATGGTTAGCTCAGTACCTGGCAATCCCAGGTACCATTCCTGAGTGGTTGACTGATGGGGTAAAAATCTTGAGGAAGACCCTAAACTTTGAAGCTAGGGGTTGGGAGACCTTTGTTTGCAGCCGGTTGGACCCTACTACACATGACCAGACTCTTCCTCTCCATCGGGCTATGTTGGTTGCATCAATCATGGCAGGATACCACATTAATGTGGGGAATGTGATGTCCCACATAATCTTATTAGTAAGAGTAGAGAATGACCAGAACTACCCTTTCCCCAGCACCCTCTCTATGTATTTTTGGGATTTGAAGATGGAAAGAAGCCCTATGACGTCAAGGCCAAGCCGTTAGCCCCGTTCTCCTGGTATAGTTTGAAGGGGCCAGACAACCTCAGGAACAAGAACTACAAGGCCTTGCTTCTGCCCCAACTGGCCAGTCTGAAGAACCAGTTGTGGTAGAGGCCCTCTCTGAGCCTGCCTCTACTACTGTAGATATGCCTCCCAGACCTTCCACTTTAGCTGACATTCCTCCAAGTCTTTCTATATCAGTTGGCCCAGAGATTCCATCTTCCCGGGCCCATCCTATCACTGCCCAGCGGCTGAGCTAGACACTTTAGAGCCTGAACAACTGGATGTATACTGCTTCATCCAAATTGTCTACCTTGAACTCCACCATTGCAGCTCAGTCGGTACCTCAGCCGGCACAGGTCCCATATTCCATTGAGGATGCATTGAAGAAGATACTTGACAACCATAAGAAGATCCTCAGTACCCAGGCTGATTGGCAAAGGTAGTGGATACACATGGCAAGGCTCTGAAGGATCTTGCCAAGGAGCACAAGAAGCTGTGCAAGACACGTGCCTCCAGGGAGTCCGTGAAAGAGTTGAGGGCGGATGTTGATAGACTGAAGGTAGACGAGCTGCCTTTAGACTTATTATTTGAGGACCCAGCTCTAGCAGTAGTTATAGTAGCAGCCACAGATCTGGAGCGGACACAGAGGCCTCCGAAGAGGTAGAGGACGATTTCGAGAGCATATGATGCCATCATCCAGTTGGTGGACCTATGGAAGGCTTCCTCCAGTCAGCCACAGGATGTATCAGATCCACAGCCAGTCTAGGTCCAGTCCCTGGTCCCAGGTCCCAGCAGCTGAGCAGCAGGATACTAGGAACCAGTTTGAGGTTCCCGAGCATACTAAGGACCCAGGGACCACTCATGATCCTATGCAGATGGACATGGCTGAGGGAGTCCTCATATCCCTTCTTTATTACTTTTTAGTGCTTATTTGTTTATGGCATTGGGTACAATGTCAGCTTTTATTTGAGGAGGTGCACCTACATTTTATTTTGGATGACTGTATATATGATACACTTTTATGCTTTCTTGATTTCTCACATTTGGTCTGTATATAATCTTACATTTAGTACGTTTATCGCACTTTTTATCTTTCATTTGGTGTGTATATAAAGTTACATTATTGTATATATTCATCCCTCGTTGTATATTTATTCCCCCATTGTACATATTTCTATTTTCGAAAAATATTTTTGTTTTTAGCTTCTTATATAGGCTCGTAGTATTTTGTTTTGTTTTGGATATTTTTAATAAGCCTTTGGTTTTCTTAATGCCACGATTTTTTTCAAAGGTAGAGTATTGTGTGAACCGGGTGGCTCTTCCCAATGATAGATGGCGTGATATCCTTCTTAAGTGTTTGAGTCCATTTTTGTTTTTATTTTTGGTAGTTTGTAGTTAAGGTTACCTCAAACAAAGCTTCACTTGGGCCTAGCACATTTGTCTTTGATCCCATGGTCAAAGACAAAATGTTGTGTTTAGGATGGTGAAAGTTGTGGCCTTGAGACTCTTGTGTTGGCCGATAATCATCAATTGGTTTTTTGGGACCATTGTGTGCTCAAATCGTGTCTAAGGTCGTTGTGGGGCCTCGACTCTATGTCTTTGGCAATCCTTTAGCTTGTGTGGTGAGTAATTGAATTGCGAGTCCAAGTCCCGAGCCAATCTAGAACTTGCCCTGAATGTTTTTTGAGGTGAAATCATAAGTTAAATATGACTTGAGAAGTGATTATAGGATCTCCTTGATCCAAATGATAGTTGAACAAATTCCATAGCCTACCAATAATATGATCCCTAGTTAACCCTTTTGAGCCTTATACCTTTTTCTTTCAAGAACCATGTTACAAGCCTATACCCATTCTAAAATATGCCCTCTCTTGGCACCCGATCTTTCCTTGAGTATATGGCAAAAGTATAAGTTTTGGGGGGAGAGACGAGGATGACAACAAAGTGGTATAAGGCACAAAAATGAAGAAAAGAAAAGGCAATGAAAAAGAAAGAAAAGCAAAAAGACAAAAATAATGCTCAATGCGAGAAAGAATAAAAAGGGATTAAAGAAAAGTAAAAGAAAGGTGAAGGAGAAACGAATTGAAATGCATAAGAAAGAGTGAAAATGTGTCTCTCTAACCCCTTAGAAAGAGGTGAAATGTCTCAAAGAGTCAAGTGAATTGTGCCAAATGAATCAAAAGAAGTGCTTAAGGGAAGATGGAACCCACTTGAACAAAAATATGACCTACCCAAAACCAAAATCCTTCACAATGACTCCACAAAAGCCCTGTATGATCTTGAGTTGGATGAAACTTTCATTAGTGGATACCTACATAAGGGGAAAGCATATGGTACCTAGAGCCGGACTTGTTACCTTTTCTTGAGAGAGATGAGTGAATTTCCATCAACCTCGATTTATGTGTCAATACTCTATAAAGGTGAGGTTTGTTTAGGGAGATTTGAAGATGTGTGAGTTTGGGTTCCACTATGACTAAAGTAATTGAAAGTGTTCGTTGATGTGTTGAGTCAACTCTTGATACTGTTGTGTCACACTTGATCCATGGTTTTTCAAATGTTAAATGTTGTTAATGATGCATTCGTATTAAGGGCAATTGTTAGTCCCAATTGATGCTTGTTGAGGTTACTTTAGGATAGCTGGAAATTCTTGGATTTTACCTTAAAGGGTGGATCTTATTTTGTTTGCTTGAGGACAAGAAAAAGCTTAAGTTTGGGGAAATTGAAAACTTGGGATTTTGACGTGCTTTATGCTCCTTTTTGCTTACACTTTGATTATAAATTCTTATAAAATAGTCCCAAAAGGCTCATAAGTTGTGCTTGATTGCAGGTTTGATCGACAAAGTAATGAAATGTCAAAGTTTCACTCAAAAGGAGTGAAACCTGCTCAAGTACCAAACACAAGGCAAACTTAGGACAAACATGCCTAGTGCGGCCGCACTACACTTTGTGCGGTCCACAGTACGGAGATTCAGAGAGTAGATTTCAAAGCTTAAAACCTACTATGGCCGCAGTCCATTCTATGCGGTCCACATTAGGGAGATTCAGAGAACTGGCAAAACAAGCTTCAAGGCAGTGCAGCTGCAGTCAATCTTGCGCGGTCCGTACTGAAGGCACTGCGGCCGCACTACCATTATGTGCGGTCCGTGGAAGAGAAGATCATAGAGTTGCAACTTGCCCAGATTCAAGCCATCGTGGTCCGCGGTCATATTTGTGCGGACCGCATTGGAAGCCTCCGCGGCCGCGGTCCGCGGAACCTGAGTTCAGAGAGCCAAGATTTCAAGACCAAGAGCCTAGAGTGGCCGCAGTCCATTTTGTGCGGCCCGCACTGACCCCGTAGGGGTATTTTTATCCCGTTTTTCTAGCCTAGTATAAATAGAACCGTTTTCTATTTTTAGGGCATCAATTATTTTAGAACAACAGTTGCGCTTGTGAGAAGCTATTTTGTAGCCATTTTGGGCATTTTAGCTTAACTCTAACGATAGATTTTCTGTATTTTCTTTAGTAATTTAATATTATATCTTTCTCTTCATCTATTTCTCTGATTTTATCTTCAAGCATGGGTAGCTAAACCCATTAGCTAGGGTTGTGGCTCAACCCTAGTGTGGGTAATTGATGGATGTTGTAATTTAAGGTTGATTGACTATGGGTGTGTGTTATTTGGGTTTATTTTATGATTTAATTTATGAATTAGTGGTTGCAAACACTAGTTTGTGCTAAGTTGACTTGGCTCTTCTTGAGAAAGAGAGCCTGTCTCCAAAATTGACTAAACAAGGAATTGGGATAGACTCAAGAGATTTGATAGTCCCAATTAAAAGGTTAAATCTTGAGAGAGTAATTACCCGACTTGAACCCTAGTTGCTTGAGCAAATATGCATACCCAATTGGCCTCGAGAGAGTCAATTGGGCAAAACCACTCTTTCTACCGAGAGGTGTAGAGTGGGTAGTATTGAGCAACGATTATAACATATTTCCTCAATCATGTCACTCGCGCCTTAAATGCAATTACCCGTCAATTAACCATCTAGGCGAAGAGTCACTACCCTAGTGCCCTTTATACTATTAGATACAAATTGTAGCAATTTAATCTTAGCATAATATAGTTTCAATCTTAATTATAGTTTGATATTAGTAGTTTTATATAGAAAACACCAAAAATGAATGGAAGATCAATTAAGAGAATACACATAATCCTAAGCTAAATTGATACTCAACTCCAATCCTAGCTCACTGTGGAATCGATCCCGACCCACAAATCGGGTAAAAGCTATAGCGATCCTCTCTCGCTACTTTTTAGTGGTGCGGAGTTGGCTGCAATCAACAATCATGGCACGAGAAGAATCTCTAGCCTGTACAGGTTGAGCGCGACTCTCTCGAGCAGACTCCGCCAAGGTAAATTGCATCCCTGTCGATTCGATGGCCTGGCAAAATGTAGGGACTAGGGCCCTCTTCCTGGAAGCCCGATGACATGTCAGCACAAGGATTCCTACCAATAAACGACAACAAACAACCAAAAGTCAAAACAAATGAAAACATTTACCGGATGGAACCTTCGGGACAAAGTGTTTCACGCAAGCAGGTCAATCTCGAGTCTCCACTATGTGAGGTAGTAAACGGGTTACCTAGTCCTCTATACCGATGATGGGATGGGGTGTACGCCTCACAGTTACACAAAAGAGTTAAAAATGAGTACTAAGTCAAAAAGAACCAGAGTAAACAACAAATACCAACACCTACGATTATGATTCCATCGCTTTGGGAACCCAGTGGGGACACCAGGTGCTTAGTCCTAACAAAGAAGTATTTATGCCAAAATTTACGACTTGCCCGATTGTCTGTTCTGACCATCAGCCCTATGGTCCCACGATGCCTCAAGTGTATCATAGTGCCCCTGTGAAAACTAGGGGAAAACAAATGTAAAAGGTTATGTAGGCCAACTTTGCACCCTGCCAACTTTGCATACTTCGTCAATACCAGAAATATCTTGTACGTATGCGGAGATAGTTGGGCTGGGCAGACCTCGTAGAACCGACAGAATTCCTCCATTAATGGAATAAGGGGAAGGGAGTGGCCGATCACAAAAGGATATACGTAAAAGGAACAATATCCCGGTCTATGGACCTCCACGAGGTCCCTCCTTGCCGAAGCCATCTCGATATGAGAGGGATGTTGTACGTAGATCGAAGGTCATCTATATGGGACTCCTCGGTCTCAGACATCACTGGAGTAGGAGAAGGGACATGCTCTTTAAGAAAATCATTCCGGGACATGGGGTTTCTCGATAATATCTCTTCCACAGTGGGAAAGCTGCCCCCTTCCTCTATTACCATATCCTCACCACCAGAAGGAGGTGCGATGAATAGTAGGGTGGCGTCAAAAATCTCTTTATGTGACCGATATGTTCTGGGCATCTCGATGGTAGAAGATATGTTGATAAAGCGTGAAATCAAGAACTATGAAAGGAAGAGAAGAAAGGAAAGGTCATGAGAACAGAGCTGAAGACATAAAAAGATATAACCAAGGAAAGCAATACATACATTAGAGAGCAAATGGCTAAAAATTCTTGAAAAAAAAAATCCTTTACCTATTTATAGGGTCGGGTGGCATCAGAATCGAAGCGGAAGACTGCCAATGGCACCAAAACCAAAGTGACAAGCAATCAGTCTTCGTCTCGGGAAGGCGCGTAATGATGACGCACGTGGGAGTGACGTCACTTCCTGATAGGCTACACCATCCAGGATACCGTAGAGCTTACCACTCTTTCGTTATTGGTCAAACCATAATTGAATAGCCAAATTCCTCCATAGGTATAGGAGATGCCCGCTTATTAAGGATGCACAGGGCCAGGACCTCGACAAGCAGAGGGACTAACTGTATAGGTCAAAATTCGGCAACCATGACCACTATCGAGTACGAAGGAATGAGGCTATCGTGGTGTAGCATCTGATGGTTGTCGTGGTTAAAGGCAGCGACAAAGGTGGTCAGTTGATGAACGACATCAAGGATATGCTTTTCGAATATTCTTCATGTTGTACTTTTTTAGGGTTTCATGGGGGTTGTCCCTTATAAATAGGAAGAGTCAGTAGAGAAAGAGAGGTTAAGAGAAAAGACAAAATTTGTAAAAGAATTATCTGAGAGTGAATACAAAAGTAGTCTGGTTCATTGATTGCACGAACAAGAAAGTATATATATATATCATTACATCATATAGAAAAGGTCCAAGGATTAGGCCGGTTGTAGCGCTGCAGATTGATTGTGCATTTACGTCTTCACATTCATGAGCATTTATTCGATTCTAGCATATTAGTCACATCATTCATCTTATTTACTTCTCCCTTCGCTAGATCTAAATTTTATTGTGCTTAACTAAGATTGACCGCAACATTATCATTAATTGATTTAATCAAAAAGGTTTTGATATTCTTTGATCAAATAAGAAGTAGATATTTTTCCCAGCAAAAGACCTAATAAATCCTATATACCTAACATCCCAAGTAAATATGAATCTCCAGCTCAAGAAATTAGGTATCAGTGTCTACCTATCTATTTTAATTAGCCGCTAAT